>QGMG01000030.1:0-81375 GCA_007825325.1 Lachnellula cervina | reverse complement strand
GCGACCAGCTCCTCAAGCACGCCCGCGTCTACACCCTGGGCGAGACGCTCTCCCTCCCCACCCTCAAAGCGCTCGCCTCGTCCAAGATCCACTGCGTGAACTCGACCGCCAAGGGCGAGATCGCATACGCGCGCTACGTGTACGCGCACACGCAGAAAGACGATACGGCGATCCGGGCGCCGGTTGCGAATTTCTGGGCTACGCGATCGCATACGTTGCGCAGCGAGGCCGAGGACGAGTTCAGGAGCATGTGCTTGGAGTTCCCGCAGTTTGGTTACGACGTTCTGAGTATGTTACTCCACGTCCCCCCCCCCCAAATCTTTTCTGCTTCCCGTCTGTGACATGTTACACGTACTAATTGTGCTCAGCTCGTGTGTTGGACGACAAGCTCAAGCGGGAGAAGAACGAGAAGCTGCATCCTACACCTGGCAGTTCGCGGAAGCGCGCTCGCGGGATCTAAGGCCGCGACGGGGACCTCGGGAGTCCGGAGTGATATTGAGTTCCATTTATTTGCTTATACTGTGAAGTGTGTGTCATATCTATTGTACAACATGGGCTTTCTTTGCAAAAATACCAATATGGTTCGATTTTCATCGCAGCGGTACTTAATTAGAGATGCTACATGGCACTCTTCGCACATTATGCTTGTATCGAGGGGAAGAGAAAATCCGGGAAATCAATACGGTATATCGTCAACGTCTGTACAAATAGCCTTAGCATTTATTTTGCACATGATGGAACAACGTTACAATCTACTTTCCCCACGTATCACAAGAGCAAGCAAGCAAGAGCCATACATATATGACAAGTTTGGTTTTCAGTTTTATCATTCATGAATTCGTAAAAAGCCAAAGCCTACCTCCATCCAGTTTGCTTGCTTGTTTGCCTGCCTGCCTGCTTCCTTTCCTCACAATTTCGCCCTCCCATCCATCCTATCCTAACCTAAGCTGCAAATTAACTGTTACGATTCGCCACGCCACTCCGAGCCACTCCACGAAGGAAGCCAAAAAAAGAAATTCAACATGGACATGAAGAAAGCAAGGAGATCCTCCACATCCAATTGCACTTCCAGGTAAGGTAAGGTATCATGAACGTTCGCTTTTCGTATCTTCTCTTCTCTAGAAACCCCGAATTATCAATAAATGAAAAGTACTGCCTGTAATGATGGAAGGTAGATGGCGCGCCTGTTGGAAACGTTTCTCCGCCCCATGTCTTTTTTTGTTCTTTCTTCCGTTTTTTGGTTTTGTTTTGGGTAGGAGGGGAGAGAATGCAGTGTAATGTGGTGATTCAGCGTTGCGGGAAATGATCATACTGCACACGTGGCGGCTCTTGTCCTTGCTGCTCAGCACTCATCGGTCTCTGCTCAGCACCCATGCCATTATGAAGCTGCTGCTGCTGTTGTTGCTGGTGTTGTTGTTCATGCAACGGATTCGGTAGCGGGACGCCCTCATGCGGACCTCTCATCATATTCATCGCATTCCCTCCATTCCCCACGCCCCCACTCCCACCACCGACCATGGCACCAGGATACCTACCCGACTGCCACTGTTGACCGGATGGTACAGCAAGCTCCCGATGTTGTGGACGAAGAGCGGGTACAGCAGCTCGGTGATCTTCTCTTTGTTGGCGAACTCGAGGGCGCGCTCAAAGGGGATCCAGACGCCTTTTAGGTGCATGGGACCGATTTTCACGACGTGTTTTTGTTTTTCCGCTTTGAGGATGCCGTCGCGGCGGCCGCGGGTCATGCCGGCTACGTTGAGGAGTTTGGTGCCGTTTATCATATGGTTGTCTGGAGGAGTGAGGTTCGGTTAGTGGGATGGGTTGGAATGGGATGGGATGGAGGGACGAGGTGAGGGGTAGGTAAGGTATGGTGAGATTGGATGCGGGGAACAGATACGACGTGACATACCTTCTCGGCGCGCAACACAAGTTCCTTTGACATCAACCTGGAAGCACAATGTTCCTTCATCTTCCCACAGCGTGGCCGTGACCTTGGGCTTCATGCCTGGAGGCGCAGTCTGGCCGGTCGTATCCATGCTCATCTGCTCTCGGGGAGGCATTGGAGCGTATTGATGGTTTGGGGGAGGTAGACCATTTGCGGACATGGATGGAAGGGGTAGGCCATGACCGGTGTTGTATTGCTGATTTGGATGCTGGTTCTCTTGCTGCTGCTGCTGTTGCTGTTGCTGGGGAGGAAACTTCAATTGAATGTCGTAGGAGTACTGGGGATATTGGTTCGAGGTCTGAGCTTCGTGCGGCGCCTCGGAGCCTGGTGGAGGTGGGTAGTGGTGTTGCATGCCACCGGGTGGTCCAGGCTGGATCGGGGGCGATTGGGGACCGGACATCTGCGATGGATGGTACATGTCTGCGGTGGAGGTTGAGAAAGGTGTGTGCGGCTGTGGTCGAGGGAGTATTGGCTGTGCGGTGGTGTAGTTTTTGTCTGCGAAGGGTGATGGTGGTGGATTCATAAAAGATTGACCTTGCTTTATCATTTCTTGGTGGTGGTGTGGTGTATCTTGGTCTGGAGCAGGCGGTAGAGTAGGTTAGGAGTAGATACAGTGATTGAATTGAGGATGCTGGGGTGAGGGAGGGGGAGGGGGAGGGCACAGCAAGTTTCAAGTTTCAAGTTTCGAGCTTACTCTGGATGGATGGATGAATTGAAACACAGCTAGCTGTTGTACGATATTCACTTTAGCCTAAGGGGGCCTGAGACTAGGAAGCTCAAGTGGCAAGTACTGGTGTGGTGCTTGTCAGGACCAGAAAGGAAGGAAGAACAGTAGCAGCATCAAATAGTAGAGAAGGATGGAAGAAGGAGGGGAGGGGAGGGGAGGGGAGGAGAGGGGAGATGGAGGCGGGAGGCGGGAGAGAAGACGTTATCCACAGCCTTGTCGACTTGTAAAGTTAAACGCGCGCTGTGGCCTAGAGGCTAGAGTGCCGAACATGGCTTGCATAGGTACTCCGTACGGTACTCTACTCTACTCTACCTACTACTCTACTCTACCTTAACTCCTCCCGGCTCAAGCCACTCAAGCCCATGGATTAATCGCCAGCCAAGTTGATCGGCGTCAAGTTCTCACACTTCTAACCCCTCTTGATCGGTTGCTTGCGCGCTTGCGGGTAGAGTGCCTTATCTTATGTCAGGGCCTTTCCAAAGACGCTTAGGTTGAGAAGAACCGGAGGAAGCTTCTTTGGGGGGTCTGCACGGGCGGGAGGGGAAGCTGGGGCTGGCTGGCTGGGCTGGCTCCTGGGACCTGGCTGTAGACACGGCTGGTGACTGCAGCGGCAGCTTACCAGGCCAGGCCAGGTAAGCTCAGAGGGCAGGGGTTTGGTACTGAGGGAACGAATAGCAGTGCAGCTTACTCAGCAGTATTCAGCAGTTACTGCACTTGACCGTCTATATCCTCCGAATAAACACGTACTCCGTACAACAGGATCAAAAACATTTCATCTCATGTCATCAGATGCAAGATGCAAGAACGGGAAGATCTCAGAGCGGGATGGATATTGACATAAAAAGCCCGAAACTAGTAACATCTTTGCTATCCAAGGTTGCCGGGCGGGTACTTAACTGCCCATCCTGCCTCGAAACCTGCTCCTTCTATTGGTCAAGAGAAGAAAATAACCTTTAAATCAAGTAACATACGGAGTAAATCAATGATGCGAACCTTGTTCCTTTTGCCGCTTGAATAGAGTAGGATAAACAATACCTTCCAACCGGATATAAATCGCAATTAGAACAGCTCACAGCTCATTTAGGTGGCCGTGGCCCTAGCATTTTGGCGTGGAAATGAGTGGTTCAAAGACTGCCAGGTACCGTGCGTGATCCACTTTAGTTACAGCAGAGCAGTACTGTCTTCAATAGTTACGCTACTATTAAAATTCTAGAAGACAAACCCCTACTTGACTAGAATAAAGACATGCCGTTTAAACTCGAATTTTCTCTGAATTCGGGGTTATAACAAGATATGAGAATTCCACGCTAAAAGGCTAGCGCCAACTGGATCTGTGCAGTTTGTATGATAGTGGCAGGTTACCATTCTTTTCGAAATCGCTTGAAAGTAGACTGTCCACTTCTTGGGTTCGCCGTAAATCAAAGAGATCATGATTGAAATAATTAACAAAATCATATGAATGCTATGATAAGTTGTCAACTTTTGGTGTATTTCTCGCTTAAGACCCTGGTGCCTCACCTCACTAAACACCAAGTAGCGGGGCTCAAATTCCCGCTCCCACCAAGAACCCCTCCAAAGGTCCAAGCACATGATACTTTCAGACCTCACTCCCTGAACCTGCAAGCGCCTGGAAACCCACGAAAGAAGGCGCCTAGTATTGTTTCTGATTATGCGCCATACGCGGTAGCTACCCTTCCAGGACGTACCCCCAGCACTCTTCCGCCATGGCGTCAAACCCCACGGCAACCCTCACCAGCCTTCTCCAAAGCTCCACCATCTCCGACCACTCCGATGTTCTCAAAGCCGCCAACGGCGTCCTCAAGGCCTCGAAGAACAACCCAGATGCCCTACATACCCGAGTAGTGGCCCTCCTCAAACTCGACCGCTTCAGCGACGCTCTGCGCGCTCTGGACGATGGCGGTGACAAGCTTGCTGAACGTTGCATGTTCGAGAAGGCGTATGCGTTGTACAAGACTGGGGAACTAGAGGAGGCTTATAGACTGGCGCAAAAGGGGGACAAGAGGGGCTTGAAACATGTTGCAGCACAGGTTGCTTATCGTGCTGAGAAGTTCGAGGATGCGGCGATGATTTACAAGGAATTGAGTTCTGATGGCGCGGGGATTGAGGGTGAAGAGAACGACCTGCGAATCAACAGTTCGGCTGTCGATTCCCAATTGGAATGGCAAGGCAATGGGGACAAGGTCGAAAAGAGCAGGAAGAAGCCGAGTAGAGAGGACCTCGAGGCTTTTGAGACATCGTACAACGCGGCTTGTGGCTGTATTGCGCGGGGAGATTTGGCGTCTGGAAGTGTGTTGTTGAAACGAGCACGAGACTTGTGTGAAGCGTTGGACGAATTGAGTGACGAGGAGAAAAGAGCAGAGGTTCTGCCAATTATGGTTCAACAGGCTTACGTTTTCACAAAACTTGGGAAGCTGCAAGAGGCAGAGGCTTTGGAGAAGATGATAAATATTGCTGAGTATGCAGCTACATCCTCCTCAATGGTTGGTTATTAACTATGACAGTGTCCCTGAGCCTCCCACAAAAGTCATTGCCCAAAACAACCAACTGGCCGCAAAACCAAGCGAGAACCCGTTTATGACCCAGCGCATTTTCGACTCCGTTCCCTCGTTAGCACACGGAGAAAAACATTTCAGACATCAAGCAAGCATTCTAGAGCGAAATAGATACACTATTGATCTCCAATCACTGAAGTACTCAGGCGTAGCGTTCTCGACCTCATCCATTATTACGAAATCACCCTCTCCAACAACCTCCTCATTCGTCAACACACTTTCTGCCCTCAACGCCGCAGCTCACGCAAAATGCGAGACCGGGAAAGCAAGCATAAAGCAAATAATGCCGCTCTTGGAGAAGCGACCTAACGACGTTGGGCTCATCTTGGTTCTCATTCAGCTCTACATCCTAACCAACAACCCCGGGCCCGCCATCGCCCTCCTAGAAACCTTCTTCAAGCGCCTCGAAGAGTCCACTTCCCCCGCTGACCAAGACGTGCGATTCGCGCCCGGCCTTGTCGCACTTATCGTCTCACTGTATCGACTATCCGGTCGAAAAGCTCCAATAAAAACGGAATTAGGGAAAGCTGCTTCTTACTGGCGGCGGAAATCGAAACCCTCTGTGGCACTGTTCCGTGCTGCCGGAAAGTCATTGTTGGAATCCTCGGACCCCGAAGACTTTTCCGCAGCTGGTGAAATATTCTCCACGCTCCTCACCCAAGAACCCACCGACCGCACCGCGATAGCCGGGTACGTAGCATCATACGCTACCTCTGACCTCCCGAAAGTCACGTCCGAGCTTGAAAAACTAACCGCCGTTTCACGCCTCATCGCCGACATTGACGCCGCGGCACTGGAGGAAGCAGGCGTTCCGTCTCTAGCTGCTCCAATATCCGCAAGCAGGAAACGCCCGGCCGAAACCGAGGAAAAGAAGCCTGAAGATGTGAAGAAGCGGAAGATTCGGGCGGGCAAGATGCCAAAGGACTTCGAGGAGGGCAAGAAGATGGATCCGGAGAGGTGGCTACCGCTCAGGGACCGCAGTAGCTATCGGCCAAAGGGGAAGAAGGGGAAGAAGAAGGCGGCGGATATGACGCAGGGCGGTGTTGTGAAAGAGGAGGGTGAGAGTTTGGAACTTGCAGGGGGCGCGGGGAGTGTAAAGGTTGAGAAGGCTGCTGGCGGAGGTGGGGGTGGAGGGAAGGCGAAGAATAAGAAAAAGGGGAAGAAATAGTCAATGACCTTGGAGATGGGATCTTATCTTGGGAATGTGCTGGTTGCTTATGTAGGGTGAGCTCTAAAGCTCTCATTCAGAGCTATATCTAGAAATCCCAAAATGAAAAGCTATTTCGACTATGCAAGCAAGTCCTTGTCCTGCAAGGAGGTTCACAAGTACCCCAGTGGGCCATCTCCTTCATTGCCCCACACGCAACGGGTATCTCAGCCTGCAAGGCATTCGATAGTTACTTCTCTCTCTAGTTAACTGCAGTTCAGTTCAGTTCTTGAACTTAAAACTTCAAGTTCTTATATATTTACAATTTAAAGAACTAGAACTGAACCAATGGTTTTCATCCTTTAGTTAACTGGATACTTATTCATTAGGTCTATTCTAAGGTTATACCCCCTGAACCCTAAAAAGCTATGGTAATCTCAACTTTTAGGCACCTTCTCTTCTCTTCTGGATTTTACTTCCTTTACTTCCTCTCTTCTTCACTATATTTGATCTGTAGCATTTAGCCTTGAATTCCCATGGTAGAAGTGATACTAGCGTATACCTAATCTGTTTTTACTCTTCTCCCCCACCCCCCTCTGCTCATACCTCTATAATTTGTCTAATGATAGGTAGGTATGGCGAACTGCTAGTTATATTAACTGTAGTTCCTTATATTCTACGCTAGCGTGGCGCTTGTATAAAATAAAAGCACAGGTTCACGTAGTGGTTTAACTAATAGTATCTGTGCTCTTGTACTCTTATTACTTCAGTTCAAGTTTATTCGAGTGTTTAGCAGTTAACTGGATAACTATCACATGCCTTGCCTATCTCTCTGTAGGGCTCTACGCTAGGCGTTGGATTAAGAGCTGATAATTGTTATTTTCACGTGAGTGATTATTCCCCTGCTCTTTACGTAGGGGTTGATGAGGAAAGGGGTACTGGAGGAAAGCTTAGGGGGCGGTTATGGATACTGTACTGTACGGTACATATTGTGCATGAAGCCTTGCGCGACTTCCTTGTCTTGCACCGGGATTTACCCCATAAGTTACCCCACCTTACCCCTCTTCCTGACTCCTACAGAGTAAGCGAGAACGACATGTTTACGGAGTAACGGCAACGAATAGAGCTTCATGTACCACGCGCAAATCACAGCACAAGCATTTCTCGGATGCATTTTTCAAGTTATTGTTGTATGATTATGTTTATTCTCTTGTCTGGTTTATATCTTGATGATCTTCAAAAAACACCCCAAAGAACTGTCATTACGATCTAATGCTCCAGATTCCAGTTTGGAATGACCCGCTGGACTTCCGCCGAGGGTGCCGTGGCGGATGCTCGCACGTAATGGCGCCACACCCGATCGATTTCAGCGACGTGCAAGTCATGCTGTGTATGATCCGACCAATGCTCCAGAAACTCGGAAACGTAGTCCAAGCCGGGGGTTATGCTACTGAGATTTGCCGATCTTCGGTTCAACGGCTCAACCCAAACCAATACCTGCACAACAGATTAGCATGATGAAAGGAGAACGTGTCCGAGTAGGCGAAGGGCTTGAGATATGTCTTGCGGGGGAGCCGGTATCCCATATATTGCGGAACACCATTTCTTGGGCTCCTGTCACAGCTCCCAGCGCCAGACTTTACACAGAGAAACATAGGGATCTAGCTTACCTGCTTTGGGGTTTCTGCAATGACATGGAACCGATAGATGAGGTTGGGTCTCAATATGCTATTCAGCTCCTTCCAATAACATGCTCCCTTGCCACAAGCGGACGCAAAGCAGTTGAAAATTGATGATACGCTGCCTTTGTACGGCAGACCGGTTTGGTTATCCCATTCTATGTGATATACTATTAGCACTGGTTCGTACAACCCCTCACGGCACCACTTACTGAATGGGCGATAATTCTGTGGGCAGGCCGCCTCGCCATTCTCGTCCCATTGTTCTTGCAGATCCAATCTCTGCTGTAAAGCGAAGTCCGGCCATTCCGATGTGATGTGCCATGATGACGGTGCTGCAGCGCCGGCAACAGTACTGGAACCTTCAACTGAGAAAGATGGTGAGTCAGGACCAGGACGGGTAGATGATGGGCCAGGAATGATGGAATATGATGTCGCCATGAGCGAGGTATGTGATCTCAATGCTCTCAAAGGCTTGACGCCAGGGAAATGCTGCCCCTCGACTGACTTGTTAGCATTGGATTGTCTTACGAAGCTCGATCAAACTTACAAATCTTTTCCCATATGATTCTCTCCCCTTCATATTCCCATAGGGGCGGGAAGCCATCTGGTTTTTCGCCGGCGGCCCTACAAATGGCGAGGAAGATATCGGCGTAAAAGTCGCCCCGACTTAACCTACGATAAAAGTATGGTCCAGCTTCGCTACGAAACTTTGCCCACATATGCTCCCGCTGTGGGATGTACCCAACTGAAGTGGGTCGTGGGATTGATGATATGCTCGTGGTTTCTGCTGTTGTGGATGGCACCCTGGCAGTGGATGATGATGATGAAAAGGTTATTGATGGATGATTGTTTGTCCCCCGGACAGGTCTCGGCGTGCTTGCCATGATCTGTTGAGGTATAACGTCAGAAATGGTATTTAAACAGTATAGAACGTAACCGGCTATTAATAGAGAGCCTGTGCATGCAAAGTTTGTTTGTATAGACCTTGAAAACAAAGTGCAAGGTGGTGAGTGGCCGAAAAAGTGAATATAAATTGGGTTAATGCGGAGAAGACGACAGCGAAGATGTACACAAATAGGCATGAGACAGGAATGGAAAAAGGAATTTACGGCTGAGACTTCAACTTGATATATGAAACAGACAGCTCGATGTTCTGCACCTTTTTGAGCGTGAGGAAAAGCTTTTGTGACCCTAGGAGGGTCCGTACGCCCGAAAAGAGAAGAAGGGGTTTCGAGGAGCTCATATGACAATAACGTACCTTGATGGTATGATATGTTGGTAGCTTAAAAGTTTTTATGGCTTGCGCAGCTTGGAGATGGATGTTGGAGATGTTCGTGATTGTATTGTGGCTTTGGAGTTGACCGATAGAGAAGGAAAGATCAAAGTTGAAGGGAGATTTCTTCTCATATGGGGGGAAGACGCCAAGGCTCGCTTGCAAGTAAACAAACCACAGATCAAAGACGGAATCAGGTCCGACAACGGAGGAAGACATGGCATATAACAAGTCGGTAATGTATGGCAGTATACCTTTTCAGTATACAGTATCCATGATGTAGAAGTTTACCGCCGGTGGACATGGCCTTCATCGGAGATGAATCACGTGTAAATCATAATGAAAATCTTACAACCTGTGAATACCTTCTCTCTCAGTCTCGCGGTCCTTCTCCATCGCAACGGGATTCCGGTACACCACCCCACACAAACCCTCTTCGGAATCATCTCGTACCAATATGTCTCATCAACCACAAAGCCAGCATTCCGCGAGCCCTTACTATCATCAGCATCCCGACTTCACAGGTGTCGTATTGCGAATTCTCCGCAAAAGGTTTATCATGCAGGCTCATGAACCTGATCTTTCGTTTAATGAGCATACACTTCTGTTCCAGATTGTGCGAGAAATTGATCATCTTGCTATCCAAGCTGACTAGCTTGGAGGTATCATTCCTCTCCAGCCAGATTTTCCCCCTGACCCACAACTAGTAGGCAGCACCACTTTCTAGCTATTTCAATAAAGGTTAACATTATGTACTAAACAGGCCCATTTCCAAATACCTACCCAGTCGACAGCTCTACCGCAATATCATCTCTTCAGCATAACGGAACTGTGACTTCGGCTCCAGGCTCGTCAGCTATCAGTACCATCGATGAGCCGCGCTAAGCTACCGGTACTACGGTAGTAATGGTACACCAGGCCTTTCGGAGCATAAATCATCCTCTGAGCAAAGCGGAACTGTGACTCCTGTCCCACGCTCGCAAGCTACAATCATCGATGAGCCACGCCAGACTGCTCCAAGTAGTGGTACACCAGGCGGTCCAGCTCCTCATCATACCACTCTTCAGTTCAACGAAGGCGCGAGTATCACGAAACATACCAACAGCACGTCTAGGACAGCTCCACCCGCCAGCATTGAAGAACAAGATAAAGGGTAAGGAAAGGTCAAGAAGACGGATATGGAAAAGGGAAAGGAGATAGAGACGGAGCATTCGAACCAGAGTCGCAGAAAGGGTAGAAAGCATCATAACAAAGCTAAACCCGCCAAAACCACAAACCCAGACAACTCCAAGCATTCAGATCATGACTCCAAACCTGCAAGCCAAAGCGGTACACATCCAGAGAAAAGCATCGAGACGGTATACAATGATGGAATCATAGCTGGTGGCAAGGCCGACGAAACGGAGCATGATCCACAGGAAACAGTTACTGTATCACAGCTGGAGAAGAGAGAGCATACTAGTCATGTTGCTGATGCAGAAGGATTGGATCATTCAGGCAACTCGGTATCGTCTTTATCTAATAAGTCCTACGACGATACATTGGCGAGGTGGTTTCCAGATATGGTAGAGAAAATACCTGGGGTCAAGATCTCCAAGTAGCATTATAATCAAATTCGTAGGCTCAATATAATGGATTTCCTGTTCCGGTTTATAAATAGTGTTTTTCGTTTATATTTATATACGCTGTATGAAACGGGTTCTGAGTAAGAGTAAGATGTAGAGGTAGAGCTCCACTTGTGCAACCGGCGGCATTGCGTTCACGTGATATATATTCACTTCACTTTAACGGTTGCGTACCGGTACAAATCAAAGAAAGGTATAGGAGGTACTTTGCTGTAAATAATACTGCGAAGTTTTACCGATGAGATTATTCACTTGTGTGACTTTTCCGAATATCCTTTCCTTCTTCTTCTTCTTCTTCTTCTTCTTCTTCTTCTTCTCCTTCTCCTTCCTCTTCTCCCTTCCCACAACCGCACACCATTAACTCAACCACCACAACCACCACAACCACCAGCTCTCAAGTAAGAGCCCTCTCGAACATGGCTACGCCTCCGCCTCCATCTAAAAAGCACAAGATGGAGCATTCATCATCATCTCCACCTCAAAATTCAATTACATTTGATAAGGACACCCTCACCTTCTCGGTCGGCAAGGAATCATACGATACCATGGGACAGATGCCTCTGGAGATTGTGCGTGCCGTATACCTGCATGTAATGCAGGATTACCCACAGTACGAAAGTATGCTGATATTTGAAATGAAAACACGGGGCAAACTAGCCGTTAAAATCATGCTAGGCGATGCTCCAACACCGGTACCATCAACAGCCATCACCAAAAAGCCGAAGACATCATCGAACCAGCAGCCTAAGCCAGCTAAGGCAACTTTCAAGCCAAAATCGGAAGACGTCAAGCCATCGGCACCTGCTGACACGAAGTTGGCTGTCACTTACGATAGAAAGAACGGGAGCTTCTTGGTTAACGGGATAGCATACGACAATATCGGGAAACTGCCTCTGGGTCTTCTCGCGAAAGCCGCATACCAGCATGTCCTGAAGCATGTCCCAGAGCAAGCTAGCATAGTATGGCACGAGATGGAGGAGGCAAGAGGGCAGGAGGGCTGTGATCTCTTAGGCACACCACCCAAGGAGGATACATCATCGAAATCTGTCCATGGGCAGGAGAAATCATCTCTGAAACCGCAACAGAGCATGCAAAGCACCGCCAAGCCACAATCCTCCTTCGAGCCGAGCATTTCAAAGCAACCGACCGAATCATCTCCTTTCAAGTCGGGTCCGGAGCCAGCCGAATTCATCATACCACCCCTCACCAAGACCAAGCATACATCAAGCGGCAGTAGCAAAGCAGACCATCTAAGCGGTTCCGACCTTCCGAAATGGTGTTACACCAGGAGTGAGAGCATGGAGGATTTGCAAGCGTGCTGTGCGGAATTCAATGTTGATATGGCACGTTCCACCGCCGAGACCATTGCGCGCATCGAGAGCAAGGTCAACGAAGAGCATTTGCAAAGCATCACACTTGGGCAGAAGTGGGGGAAGTTGGTGGGACAGGGTGGGGCCTTTGAAACTAAATAAATCATTGCAAGCATAAGAGATAGGGGAGGAAGTAGATAATGAATGATATTGAGAGATGGAAACTTAAACTTATGGGAATGTGCTTTTGACCCACCCCCTTTTTTCCAAATCCTAAGCGAATATGGGATGTCTAATAGTAAACAATTAGAGCTTCACGTACCACACGCAAAGCATATTACAAGATTGATCATTTATAACTTGCAGTTTGGGTGGGGGGTATTTTCTTGATGTTGCCGTTGGTTTGTTGACGCTCTGATAAATTATAGCTACAGTTTTTGTTGTGGCGGCTATTTCGCTGCCTCAGTTCACAAGAAGTATCCAATCTGAGCTACAAAACTTCCACACACGGACTGGAAAGACAGAGACAGAAGATGGATCGAGCTGCGCTTTCCTTTCTCTCTTCTTGTTTGGCTCATCTCTGCCGCTGATATTGTCTGGTATAGCTTCTAACCTTTCGATCTTTTCATTCGCAGTAGTGAGGCTGGCTTGAATAGTGTCGAGTGCCTTAGTACTTTCTTCTATGTGAAATGAGGAGATTGAGATTCACCCATAGCATACCGCCATCATCGACCCATCTGACAGATCTGGCTGCCACCCACCCTGCATACATTGACTTTTTACATTCAATTTTCACATTGACTTTTCACATTCACCGCTCTCGTCTAGTCCGCACACAAACTTTTCTCTTTCTATTTAATTTGAAAAATATTCTCCAACTGTTCTACTTCAACTTCAACAACTTCATTCATGGGACCACAGCCACAGCCATAACCACATCTGCAGCTACAACCACAACCACAACCATCTCCCTGTTGGCTCCTCGACAGAAACCCTTGAGAGCATCTCGCTCCGAGATAGATTGACGCACCGCAGCTCTGTGGCACAACGACAGCACCAGTCAGTCTCCCAGGGCCTTGCCAGCTACAACTAAACCTTGATTACAAATATCAGGTGTCTAGCCGTCATGTCAGACGCAACACACCTGGCGCACAGGTTGACAACCCACCCCCAGCATGGTCGGAAATTCTTGATACAGGCGGTGACGTTACCCAATACCATCACTCTGTCCGCTATGCCGGATTTGTTCCAGTCTTTCAAACACCTCATGGAGAACCCCACACCTCGTGGCTCGAAAATCAAACACAACTATGTTGACAAGAGCCACCTCGGTCAGCCCCGCGACATCCCGCCTGCCGCACGCCGAATGTGGAATTCCGCAAATGATCCTGTAGATATGCGGATACAAGGACCGTCACACAAACCTGTCGCACCAAGCAAAGAGAAGCAACTTGAAATGTCTTTCTTCGACGCGGAGATCATCCCGCCTAGTAATGGCAGGATGTTCCCTCACAGTCAATTGATACACGAGGGGGGAAGCATTATCAAGGGGCCCAGAATCAATCGTGTCACTACTACCTTATCATATATCAACAGCCAAGGTGAATCATGTCCAATACCCACTAATGTCAAATTATACGATTGCGTTTTGGGCGCCATGATACAGTCGAAAGCTGTTTCCCAACGATACCTCTCGGAGAATCACAAGTTCGATATTATGAGTTCCAAATACCCGTACACGGATCGGACGTGTCTTGGGGAAGCTTATCGCCCACGGGCAAACGAGAAGGACTTCCCCGATGGCAAGGGTGGCGTCAAGTATGACGAGAGGGTAGCATACATATTGTGCCCCTACGAAACACAGTCAAAAACCAACCCCCGCGTCGACATTGTGATTCTTGGGGGTGAGGGCTTCGACAAAAGCAAGATTACCAGGAGCCAGTATGCCAACTGGCATCATCATTTTGTCGAGATTAAGTTTGACGAAGCATCAGTGATTCCAGTTCTGTGGGATCAAGAAGAAGTTCGTCGACACTTGGAAGCATCGAAGCCTGCAGAAGACGTCAAAGATGTGCTCCATGTGCCAGCTCCCAAGGTATCATCGAATACGGCACGACAACACAAAGACATGTCCCATGGGCCATCCTTCAAGGCCACTACAACCTTTCCCCCCTCGACGGACGCAGCATCGAATGCAGCACTTCTTGGTTCATCATTTCCGGACAAGCACGACGATTCTTTCCCTGAATCGACCCATAAACCATACAATACGCCTTCCCCTATCATTTCTAGTGCATTCGACTCGGCACTCATGCGAACAAGCATGACCACCGTGGCACCAGAGAATATGGACTCGGCTATGGTTGCGACAGTTTGGAGCAATCATCCATCTCGTGGGGTGGATTTTGGAGTGGAGCAGGCGGAGATAGTACCGCATGTGTACTTGGCTTTGCACAACGGCCAGACCAGAGAAAAGTTACAGGCACAAGAGAAAGCCGTTGGGACTTAATCCGAGTAGTCGAGCATTATGTTATTGCCAACAATCTTGGGCTTGAGGCTGAGGGAGTGAATTGGGGAAAGGTGGTGACCATGAAAGGCTAAGCCACTTGGGGATGGCGGCGCTTTTGAGGTGGAGGACGAGAGTTTAGTTTGTTTGGCAGTAGAGAAGTAGAGGTAGAGATAGAGGCAAGGCGAAGAATAAAAAAAGGGCGATTGAACAGATAATAACCTTAGGAGATAAAAAACCCGTCTTGATATTGTGCTAGTTGCTTACATATCTGCTTAAAAGCGCTTACTTAGAGCATATCTGGAAAGCCTGAACGAGGTTCACAAGTACCCCATACCACCCACCCCAATCCACCCCCCTTTTTAATAAGCAAACACGGGATATTTAAGAGCTTCATGTACTACGTGACAAGCAAGGTGACATACAGTACACGCAGTAAGATATACATGCTAGCAGAACACAGAATGACTGAGTTGGTAGGAAATTGACAAGTATCACGCACAGTCAACTCGCTAGAATGGGAAGGAAAGAGACACAATTAAATCATATGCTAGACTGGGGATAAAAGCAAGAGCAAGAGCAGGAACTTAGGATATAGAAAAAAATAAAAAATAGAAAGGTTTGAAAAAGTTATGGATATGTACATGCAGCGATCGAGCCGTGGTAGACTGTATTATACTTGAACTCCTCTACATATCATCCAAAACATCATTACAAGCCTCATCCGCATCCTGATTCCGCGCGCGAGGAACCCAGATATACTCCACATCCCCCTCACGCCTTACCCTAGAATCCAGATCGTCAGCCTCCTCGATGAGATCGCGGTTAGCCACTTCGCAGCCGGCCGAGTTGAGCCAGCCGTTGCGCCGCCATTTGTAGATCCAGTCTGTCATGCAGCCGATGGCGTACTTGGAGTCCGAGTAGATGGTGATGTCTAACCTGTAGGTGGAGACGGCGAGTCAGCGAGCGAGCGCTTTTACTTGCGGTGTTGGATGGGTTGGGAGCGGGTTTAAATGGATGAGATAGTGGTGGTCAGGTGCGTTGCTTTATCTTGCTGTGCGTGGCAAGGACACCCTATCTTTTTGTGCCAGGATGGAATTCAAGGCAAGTCTAATAGAATACGACCCGGTCTACTTTACTTTACTTCAATCACTTACCAAGGATCGGAATCCAGCTCCTCATATCGTTCGAGAGCCTGTTCCAGCGCAAGGATGATAGCGGTGATCTCGGCTCTCTGGTTCGTGGGCGTGGGATAAGAGGGTAGGCGTCTGGTCCATGTCTGCTGTCGTCCCCATTTCATCGTGAAGACGGCGGCGGCGGCAGCTATGGATCCTGGCTGGCCGTTTCCTCTGCAGCCGCCGTCGACGTAGATTTTCATGGTATACACCATATTGGCGAGAATGGACTCAACGCGTGCTGGAGAGGGATGGGAACGAGACGCGTAGATGTTGAGTTCTGGCGTGAGTACGGAGGCACTCGTTGCCACTGTTCCACAGAGGTCAATTGCTGTATTGTGTAGGGGTTCACGATGCAAACGGAGCTGGAATGGATATGAAATGGATGTGAGCTGTGCTTTGACGGAAGCTTACGTTGGCATTCGGCTTCCGTGCCCTCGACGTCATTTTTAAACCTACCTCCTACCGGTACTCTCGAAACTTTCTTAGATACCTTAGCATGGTTTCATGGGATATTGAGACTTGCTTTTTTGTCAAAGGGACAATTTACTTTCTGATCTCCTATTCGTCGAATCGAAAGAGGGGTAGACGAAGCTGAAAAGGAAACTGCAGGAAGCAAGGTGTTGAAAAGGAAATACGCAGAGAAGGAAGAAGGAAGTATTGTCATCACATTGTGATTTACATACGGAATGAGGCAAACAGTATTCCAATAGGATAGGATAGAAAGTGCCCTTTTGTAAAGAACTTCATTGACCTCCATTGGACCTTAGATATCAAACAGAAGATTGTTTCGATCGGCGGGGCGTAACACCAAGCCCAAGCCTTGCAGCTATGTCCATTATTCAACACTCCAGGTGTTTACCATCTCCTATTGATAAACGACACTTGTAGAGAAGATGTAGAGAAGATGGTTTTTTTTAAAGGAGGATATATTTTAAAGCCCGTACCTGGCCTGCCTGGTGTACCGTGTACAGGTCTAGTCTAGCTCCGCGAGGCGCTCAAAGTATAATGTCACGGGAAGTAAACAAATTCGTTACTTTTTTATATATAGATTAGGTCTCTTAGTATTAAGATAACATTATAACCCTCATCTGACATTTTTTCCGAGTAAAAGTTCATGAGTACAGTGTCTTTATCACGTGACCGACGCGTCCCCTAAAACTTTGACGCGTCTCCGAGATGAAAAGTTATAAATCTTCACACTTCAACTCTAATTTCCCCGACGACATAGGCACAAAAATGTCAGCTCAAGGCCAGAAGCGAAAAGCCCCTCTTGCGGAGGCAGATGTGAACACTCAGCCTGCAAAGAAGCCCACCACTGGGAAGAAAGCATCCACCAAAACGGCATCCACTGCTGCCAAGAAGTTCAAGTACTCCGATGAGAAGACCGTAGGCCTGTTATTTCCTCTTTCCTGGTCCTTCAAGAGACGTGAGCTAATGAATCCGTTATGTAGCTTGACCACCCTGCCGCAGAGTTACGTTATGTGATGTGGAGCAAGGACGACGACGAAGAGGAAGAGGAAGAGGAGCAAACTCCGGCTGAGCGAAGAAAAGCCAGGGAAGCTGCCGCAAAGGAACACGAAGAATTCGAAAAGAACATCCCTTCCGAAGTCACAGACAAAGGATATCCCATTTCCGCAGATGGATTCGAATGCTTCGGGAAGATGATGCAGGCAACATATGATCGGGACCAGGACAGATATAGTTTGCACATCTCCAATGACTGGACTGGCTATGGTGTTACTGAGGTGCTGGAGAATACAGTAGGCACCCTTCTCTCTGAGTTTTGGATGGAAATATTAATAATTTGATTGCTAGTTGATCGAATTCAACAGAGTTATCTTCAAGAAGGACGTCTCACCATTCAAGAAATGGGCCATTGTCGAGGGTCTCGCAACCTGGCTTGTAGTGGGTGACCTCTACCCACTCATGAGTACACAATCCACCCGTTCCAGCAAACTCTACCTACTAACACTTCTCTAGTGAACGACGACAGCACAGCCGTCAAAGAAGTCTTCTCCATGTTCGTCCCCATGCAAATCGCCGCCATCGAAATGCTCGCCGAGCACAACCTAATTAACACGCCTCGCGCCTTCAACGCCGAGATCATCACCTCGCTTATAATTTCCTTTCTCACCACGACAGCTAACGACATGTCATTCTTCAAAATCGATGGACTCGGCCAGATCGTCCTTGCGGCTGACAAGGCAGGCCTGAAGCTTGTAGAGAGGAAGCAGAAGCAGTTGAAGGGGACCGATGCCGAGTCTATCAAGAAATTGAGGGAGAATCCTGGGAGGAAGTGGGATTGGAAAAAGGAGGTAAGTTTTATTCACATGGCTAATGGGTGAAAGGCGGTACTGATATGTGAACAGTGGAAAGATTTCAAGCTCGATCATTCTGGTGGAAAGAAATATGATATCACTAAGATGTCTAGAGCTCAGAAGGCTCAGTATTCGTACGGCGGTGAGGATGACTTTTGAATGTGAGACGCGGGATATTAGAGGTCATTTAGATTTGGAAAGAGCTGCAAAGCTGAGTGTGCTTTTTTGACCAGGCGGGACATGCAACTTGTACTGATAGATGTATAAACACTGTTTGGATAAGCATCCGATTAGAACCTGGGCGAGTGAGACAAAGACTCATTCACGATGTTCAAGTTAAATCAAGTAAGTTCTGTACATGTCTCTCCGCGTTGATGAGAATTCTATTGGAGATGATATTGCTAATCTAAAGTACAGCAATGAAGTGACTGCTAATTGAGTTTCCAGAATTCTTCGCTAAAACTCCCATTTGATAGTATAACATGAAGTTCAGGAAAATGCGCGGTAGTACATATCCAGAAAGCCCAGATTACCCCCGGGTATCACACGAACCTATCTCTCCTCCCACGGAGGAAGCAAATTTGGTTTCCTTTTCAGCGGCTCGTTCCAAGAAGACAGCGTTCCAGTCTCCCTCGCCTCAGCCTTCCTCTTCTCCTCAACGGCCTTTTTCTGCGCCGCCACTTCTTTTATCCTATCTTTAGCCTCTCTCTGTCTCTTCTCTGCAGCCAAGGCGGCCAAGGGTCGGACCTCTGCCTTGACCCTCTCATTCCGCGCATATCGCGCTTGCACCAGCGCATCGCTGATCCGTCCTCCGTGCACTAGTTCCGTCATCTGGGCCTGTCTGGCATCCACTTGGCTGCGGCTCATCTGTGTCCTTTCCGGGTGGTACGAGCAGGTCGGTGCATGCGCCATTTCGCCGATCCGCATGATGTTGTCCCAGGATGCCATGCATTCGAAGCACCAGGAGTGTCCGCACCGACACATCATGTGGTCGCACCCTTCTTGCTTCGTGACGCCCTGGTGGCAGTGCGGGCAGATCTTGGACTGCTCTTTCGCGAGCAGTTTTGCCGTGGCTTCTTCCCGCTCCAGGCGCTCGAGCTGGGACTCGTCCATGTCGAACTCGTCGCATGTCTGTCCCGAGTGCCATGGAAGTTTGTGCGCTGTGCAGGTCTGGAACCCGCAGGAGTTGCAGACCATCATTGGGTTGGGGTCTGTGTGGCTTTGGCCTTTGTCGCAGTTGCGGCCTAGACACATGACAATGTCTGGGGATTCCTTCATCACCAGATATTCGTACCTAAGAAGCGCGTTAGTATTATTTCAGAACTCCCAACGGGAAACGCGAAAAGACTTACCGAGAGAAGGCTTCCGGGCTTGCGTATTTTTTCATCTCATCATACGAGAGTATTTCATGACAAAAAGGGCAGTGGAGAAGGTACAGCATACCTCCATCCAGAGTAGTCTGGATGTCTTGGCGGATGCAATTCAAACAGGCCATTGTCTCGTGATTATGGTCGCACCTTTCCGTGATCTTTGACGAAGCTGGGAATGCGGACGGTGGAAGGAACTCTGCGCAGATCGCACACTCGATATCCGTGGAATCTGGATCTCTAGTTTGAGACATACCGGAAGGAATGGATGCATGCTGTTCGAGATCCGGGGATGGAATCGGGAGGAACGGCATTTCTGGCAGAGGAGCCTGGGAAGCCCCAAAGTTCATAACGGGCGCTTGCCGTCCTGGAACTTGAAATGCATGTGGAAGTGGACCGGCCCAGAAGCCTGCAGGCATTCTGGCTGCTTCGCCATCGGCGCCGACTGAGTGTCTTCGTAGTCTATTTCCAGCCACATATCTCGCACTCAAGTCTTGAACATGACGAAGCATTTCTGCATCCTCATCGCCCTCATCAGTATCGTCGCCCCCCTGTTCCTCGTCTCCACCCAACTCTTCCGCTCTATCAGCAAAAGCCTCAGGGTCGTACTCGGGCCAGACATCTTCATCTTCATTTTCATCTCCATCCCCGTCTTCATATTGCACATCCATACCCTGTTGCAATTGCACATCAGGAACCGGCACCACGTGCTTCGGAAACTCCCCCCCATTCTGCAACCAAGGCTGAATGTCCCTCACCTGCTCATCCGTCAGCTCTTTCGCCAGCGCAAAGAGCCCCGTGAACAGCGCGGTACGATCGCTGGGGTTCGTGGGCAGTTGCTGGAATTCTCGCAGTAGTTGCTGCATGCGGAGGCCGTGGTGTTCGCGGAAACCCAGACCGAAGACGGTGAGTTTTTTACCGTCGTTGGATGCCATTTTTGAGGATAGATGGAAGGATAGAAGGATAGAATAATTGAGACAAAGTCGGGGGAGGAATTTTGTCGTGGTTTGGTATGGTATGGATAGATAGATAGATAATCCTTGCGAGGCTAGGTCGGTGGCTGCCTAGTAGGCAGGCGGCGCAGCCTTGTGCTGGTGGGTAGATATTCGATAACCGAGATGTGAATAGACAAGTGTCTAGGATTCCCCTTTCAATAAGGGTCAGATCAAGTTCTATTATTATTAGTTCGTGGAAATCCCAAAATGTATGTGTGAAGAAGAGCATACCTTGGGTTGTTGTTTAAGTATAATCAGCTTCCGGGATGACTGAACGGACAGCTTCTTATGTACCTGAACTCGCCCCGCACTAAGCCTATTCCGTACCTCTCTGTCTTTATACCAGCCTATTCAATTAAATAGAAAGTGCGGTGGTGAGTGTGTGATTTGAAGTAGTTTCTATTGTCAGAGAAGAAGTCAATAAGTGGATGGTGTAGTTATGCAGCTCAGAACCGTGTGAATAACAGACAGCAAGAAAAATCTTGGATCTTTTTTTAGTTATGGATTTTTATTTGTGGACGGAGTACGAGGTACTAGTACGCAAGTGTGTTTCGATCCCGACTGAGAAATTGGTGTGCATGATGTGCTCATAAGGAGGTTTAGGCTGGGGCTATTATCTAAGTGGGGAAGGCGCATCATAGCTAGAAACTCTTGGAGGATTTTTATTCTTCTTTTGAACTTGACTGACAAATTATCTGATAGTGAGTTGTGGACGGAAGTTTTTGATGGAAGTGTATGTGTTGGTATCACAGGTGATCACTTCTCTCGTACTAGTACTGGTATCTCTCTGTTGGTATGGTGTTGTCTATGCTGTTCTACAGTATGGTGGTTGCGGAGGTTATGCCTCATCCTGCTGACTAAGCCACGCTAAGTCACATGACTACGGCGTCTCTAGTCCATCCCCCAAAATGCTCCAACAGTATGGTCGCAAAATCCTTGGTATAAGCTGCAAAGGAGCCGTGGGATTCTGAAGTTGGTCGTGTTTAAACTGCATAGAGACAGACGGGGATTTGATAAAAGTTTATTTAAGTAAGGTATTAAGAATATACAGAATTTGCTAGGAGATAAATAATACTAGATAGTGCTATCTGCTGGGTTTGGAGCTAGGGTTTAGCATCCTTAGAGTACCGCAGTTACGCTTATAGTAGTTCGTTGCACACTGTATAGATCTCAAGGTTAAAGTTAGACTAAAGTTTTAAAGCTAAACTCAGACTCTATCTCCTTTTATTATCAAAGTGTGGTGCGGCATCACGATGCTCCTCAGGCTTGCCGAAAAATTCATATTTATTATTATAATTTATGCCCTTAGAGCTTCCCCATAGAAGATATTAGCACTAGGAACTAGAGAGTAGAATTATTCATTATTGCTAATACTCTAGAAAAACAATATATAGTAGCCCTTCCAGCTCCTTAAACAGGCTCTGTATGCTTCGATCTAAGAGTTCCTCTATATCTCTTAGGTTAGAACCACTTCAACGTCCAAGAAATGTTCTCTATCTAAATGCTCTACTCACTTACCTATAACACATAACTCGCACTTGCAATCAAATCCGTATCTTGCTTTAATCAGCGATTGACGAGTTGCATATGACATCGATGGACCGAATCCGTAGCTAATTGTAATTTCTTCCCCCTGTGCGATATTTTTTACGGCATGGAGCCTTTGAACCCTAGAAGTAGAGTCCCAGTTCCAACGGGCATTAGGGTAGCAGCTATGGTTAATGCGGCTCATTTTCTCGTAAACGATAGTTTCATGATCGTGTTCACCTGAGAAACTGTTTGTCGCCGTGATTCCCTGAGCCGTTCCTAGCTCTTCTGTGTAATAATTAAAAAGGGAGTAGAACGCCCGCTGTTTATCGGGAGTCAACATGTTCAATTTGGCTACCATGCCTTCTTCGGATCCCATTGTGGTGAGAATGACGAGAGGAGCTTCTGCTAGTATGAGCGAATTGGCAGAGATATTCTGGGTTGCTCGCCAGCCTTTGCCAATCTTATCGGGGATGTCTTCGATGGTGAACATGGTCATCTTGAAAAGAATAACTTTATAAAACTATTGTTTTCTGGTCGATGAACTCTAAGGGATGCATTTTAACATATATTATATATTACTAAAGAACGTGAATGACTGGCAATATAATCACAATCGATTGTTTGTGACCCATTTTCAGCGCTTCTATGAGCGATATGCAAATACAAGAATGCAAACTCTGCTGGCACTATGGCAGATTGATTCATAGAAGCTAGCAATCATGATATATCCCGAAAACGACTTTCATCACTTGTGCTTGTGTGATGCACATGAGGAGTGGGGCCTTTTCAGCACACCTCTGCATTTATCTAGGCCATAGGATTACTAAACGTTGGAAGACTACTAGACCCAATGTAGGGGACGGCTTGAGTCGAGACATATCTGCCTAGCACGGGAACATCGGATCGAGCGCAAACTTTATCCAAAATCCACGGCGAAAGGACGAATTATAGACAAACAAGTACGATAATATTGGACTAGAAATGAGAGCTATTGGTGTTATCTCACACTCTCCCTCCAGCTGAATATGGTAGTTTGTGACAATAGGGATTGAAAATGGCGTAGTAACTAAGACATCGTGCACGCTATCAGCGCTCTTCATTCTACAGGCTTTATTCATTGAAACATCATGCCTAAGCCTAACAGCCCCGGGAACAGTAAGATCTTGTTATTAGTATTTTCATAAATGATATTAGTATAACATTCAGCGATTCTATAAATACAACTCCTACATTCAAGTGTATTAACTCTCAAGTCAACCTGAAACATTTATCCAGTAGATATCCTTTATGCCGGGGTGTATTCAGTGCTGCTTAAACTTTCTCTACTCTGGTGGCTTGTGCCTGAAACAGCCTCTGAATCAATCTTCACACTGGTACTCTTCATAATGCCATCTATTTGCAAAGCTTCCTGACTGTCATTATCAGTCTTCGAGCGGTCCCAGTATTTATTAGCAGTGATGTTGCTCTTGGTTCCTGTCTGGGAGCTGAGCTCAAAGGCGCCACCATTATTCGTTCCGCGAGCTGTGTGCGAATTTGAATGCGGGAAGGCACTGCTGCTGTGTTTGCCTGCAGAGGTTCCCATCAAGCTTGGGAAGAGTTTTCGAAGAAGTGGTTTGATAGACGGAGCAGCGGTACAGAATATCCCAATATCAACATCCACAGCAGACCATATACTCGCATCATACGAATCCCCTAGTAATATATTAGCCTAGGTAGAGAAAGAGCAGACATATTTACTAACAAGTGAAGTCTGTCGCTGTAAGGATTTGTGAGATACGAACAGCCCGAATTATACTGGCAATGACCGCACTATGAACAGATTAAAATCAGTTATTCGCAATAATATGTAGGGTTTTCACTTACAGCCAGCCCGATGAGATAACAATCAGAAGCACTATTTTCTGCCTTCGCTCGAGTTTTAAAGATAGGACAGAGAAGACAACGAGAATTATTAGTACAGTGTCCGCAGCTATATTGCACGCTGCTGCGGCGTAAAAGCTGGGATTTGTGTTGATACAAGTAAACTTGATTGTTTTATCCCAAAAGCCACTGATAGGGCTGCATTGGAAGATAGTCACAATCACAGTGGGAACTGTGAAAAGAATAGTGAACCCCATTGTACCCATGGCTATTATCCGGCTATAGCGTTCGCGAAAGACTCGCAGGTAGAAGAGACATATGGAGACCTTGGTGAAACCGAGCGACAAAAAGTAGGGAATCCGATTTCCGTATTCAAGTTTCAATCCTGTTTCTAGAAAGGCAGGAGAGACATCTTGAATATGCTTGCCGATGCCGTATCGAGTCTGGAGGCAGGCTAAGATGGTCAAGGCTATGGAAAGAACCTTTTGGAGAGTCAGCTCAAAATTCGGCATAAATTTGAGTTCTGAAGAAGAGACAATAAGTAGCTTACCCACGCGATTACCAGCATGGTATCATCGGCGCCCCATGCTCTTGTTAAACGTGTTTTAGTAGTTATCCGTGCTAGGACAAACAGACTTGCAAAGAGTTGAGGGATGATATTTCCCACTAGGATTTGGGGTACACGACTAGGCACCGCCATTGTACGTTGCACTTGTTTAAAAGAGCCTCATAAAATGTCTTCCCTGTTCTTCTAGAAAAAAGTACAAAGGTTTAATCACAGACTTCCCTGAGGCCCAAGAGAGTATATATATTCAAGAGTCGTGTTAGCACCTGGACACGCCCCTCCTCTTTAGGGGTATCATCTCGCTCCACAGAATAAGGTATTTAAGCGAAGCCAGTCAGATTTGCGAAAAAGGGATTAGTGAAGTTATAGCCCGATTACGCTAGGCGATCTCCCGCGTCTGAGTCCTGGCCTGGCCTGGCTATTTATTTGGCTAAGTACGTAACAGCGTGCACAGACGATACTCGAGAATAGGAAATCTACGAGTAAGCACAGTCTCTACGCAGATGAAAAAGTCGGCGGAATAAGGCCCCAAAGCTCACTTGTCTGTTCCGCTACTTCTTTTCCATCTGTGGAGAGAACATGGAGGTTTGGTTTGCCTGAGTGACAGAGATTTCTCTAAAGGACTTAGTTTGCGTTGAACCCGTCTGTCTTCACCTAAATCAAACAATCCCTTGTATTGCACTGGATAGGTAGCGCCACTTCGCTCCTATAAATGCTGTAACTAAACAATCCGAACCGTCCGGGAATAAGCATCTGGACTCTTTCACGGTGGGGGGAATCCAAATTAGCTATTCAGGATCTTAAGGGCCCAGCATCCTCAGATTTCACGGGATCGTACTCGTAGGTATAAGATGAGCAACATCCTTAGGGCTTTTAAGTCAAGAGTTGTGTGAGACTATGCCGTCGAAAGGTTTGCAACTAAGCGAGGAATGAAAGGGGGGTTCGCTGTGTAGAAGAAAGACCGTGAGACGGTACGGGCTAGCGGTGGAGTATTATAAACTTTCTGGAGAACGAATAGTCTGCCAAGCTTTCAGCCGTGGAATTTGACGGCAAACATTCTAATTGCAATCTCTATTTGGGTTTCGTTCCAGGCCTAACTATTCCTCTAATATAAATAGGGCAAATGGGGTGACATTGTGATAATAGGCACCGAAGCAAAGCCCCCTATCATAGTCTTCAGAATAGTTAGGCCCGCGGGCCGCGACGAAGCAGAAGTACTTCGTCCCAGGCGAAACTGTTACGCCGAGAAATTCATAGCAGGGGGGTTAAGAAGAGTGGTAAACGCACCAAAGCAAGGCCCCCTTGCCCTGGTCTTCTTGGCGTAACAGTTTGGCCTGTGACGAAGTAATAGCTCGAACTCTAAAGTGCACCACCAACCCGGGCGAGCCACCGGGGTGATAGACCTAAGCTATACTTAATCATATCTGATACGAGCGGGAAGGATTGGTGGAGATCCATTCGGATAAGGATCCCCAATCACTATGGTTACGCTCCCCCCCCCTTAATAAAGGTTAAATTGTGGGTTTGCTCCATAAAACGTAGAATCCTATAGAACTCAATGGCTGGATGCCCTAGCAGCTACCCACTATTCACGGCGCAGGGTACTTGTAAAGTCCTTGTAAGGTCCCACAGGACCCTGGACATAGTGATATCACTGGCTTAAACCCCTTGTATTTACGGTAGCGTAAAGGATCAATAACCTTTATTAAGGGGGGGGGAGAGAGTAGACCCAGGCACGGGCTGTAAGGGGCTCTAGCCGCCCGGCTAACTGTTCCGAACCCGCTATTTACAGCTCGAAACAATAACGTTTTATAATTTAGTTTATTAACTATCGATATAATTGTCGGAGCAGACTCTTCGTGGAGGAAAAAGTGTTCTGATGAGGCACCAAAACTCGCTTGTCTATTAGGACACTTTTTTCCTCCACGAAGAGGCAGACCCGCCTCCTGTAATCCGGGACGAGATGTGGCCCTAGTACTCAAGCACACGAAAATGTCTAAAAATCCTTAGCAAAATTTAAACTTTTAGAAGTATTTATCAACTTTTGATTATAATAAGCATTTGTTAGATTTAGATCAATCAAAATGAAATATAAGAAATTATATTAATTATAAGGATTTTAACTTTTAGACTCTTTTATATACCTGACTTAGAGGGCTGTGCCTCACTCTGAAAAGTCAGGCCTTTATCTGATAATTACTTAACTCTAATACTTACTAGAAGTATAAAGAATACTGAATTTTCTTTATTAGCAGAAAATCTATATTTACTAAATTACTTTAATCTCAAGTGCAAAGTCATATCGAATGATTTGCCGTGCGAGATCTTAGTAGAAAATATAGAAGTGTCTAGCTATAGTGAAATAATACTATTGTGAGCAAAAGTTCTTCAAGCGACCTGAGTAAGCTTAAGTACATATAAATAAATTCAACTTTTGTGGAGGAAGTACTTTTAAGTTGAGTTAACAAAAGATTGAGTTTTTTCGATATACTATAGAGTAAATATAAATTTTCTAACAGAATCGCTATTTATAGAAAATATTTCTTTCGGCACAGATGTGAGGCACATTAGACCCGTCTTAATCAAAGCTGTATAAAGAAATAAAGATATATGCTAGCTATTATTTGCAATCCTGATTTCACTCTTTATAGTATTAATCTTCGTTCTTTTATATACTTTTAACTTTCTCGACAGCTTACTATTAAAAGAGTACGCGGAGCTAGAGGAAAATATATCTATTATATAGTACAAGCCTCCTAAGCCTAGATTGAGTTGATTATTACTCTGCTCTAGAAAAGGCACGAACTAAAAAAGAACTAAAAAAGAGCCTTTATAATTCCGAAGTTTTAGATTATCTCCTAAGAAAATGTATCTGTTTCATATATAGGCTTTATAGATATTTGAGCTAATTCAGAGCGAAAAGGCTTAGAATTGCGGTGTGGACTATAGAGGAAAGGAGGTGAATTCATATTTTATATATAACTATCTGTACCTAGATAAGCTTACAGCACCGAAATCCGCGCCTCAACACAAAATCATTAGACGCTATAGGAGAGAACAGCTGCCTGTATAGCGGCCACAAATGAGAAATGACTATCTATGAGCACAGCTAGTAGATCAACGGCGCTAGCGTGGATTGCTATATAGGTCGTTTGTAACGAGATAATAGGATCTTGCGTATGCCTTAAGTGCGGCAAAGCAAATTGATGCATTGAAGGAGAACATTCTGTGAATAGGTGATATTTACTAGTAGTACGCTATTTTTTTTTTGGATAATTTTTCAGGAGAGTGAGTTAACTCCGTCGGCGGATGTATAATATAAATAGTTATAGCTATTGAATTTATACCGAACAGCATACTTAGTATTACGTAATATAGCCTAATATAATAGACTTCCTTATTGCTACCAAATTGGCTTACAAAACTAGTAGGTGTAGATATAAAATAAGATTATAGCTAGTTCTCAGATAGTTGCTTTGAAAGCGGTCTCGTAAGTTAAAATAGGCATATGACTTTCTAAAGCATTTACAAACAATTCCATCCACCAAAGTGATTATTATAGTGCTATTATAGTACGTGGAGAGGCGAATTTAGCTGGTTATTCACTGGAGACAAGTCTTATAAGAAGATCAGATGATATTAAACAGACTACTAATATGATTTAGTGTAAATTGATGAGGTGCCTTGCAAGCAGATTCATTATTGGGAAGTTAGGACCATGACGTGCTACGTAGCTAAACGAAGAAGTATATAAGTCTTTATGCTGTTCATTGCTAAGCTTTCTAATCAACACCACCTACTACAAAAAGCATTTCTTACGCCGCGGTCCTTTCTTCAAACCTGCAGAGGCCTATCTTACACCCAACACTCTGTTGCTATATGCATGATTGTTTGCCTATCATGTCTCTTTCCCTCTTCATCGCGGCCTTGTGCTTCAGCTTATTAGGCAGAGCCTCCCCGCCAACAAACCCGATTCACGCTCGTGCTGATCAAGTAGTCAGCCCTAAAGTATTCATAATCTCCATGGTAAATATTCTTCTCGTCTGTTGTCTATGCCCGAGTTAATACCAAAACTAGTTCCTACCTGAGGCTGAGATATGGTACGATGTCCCGGAATTTGATATTCTAGCCCAAAATATCACCGTGCCTGGAATTTCTCCTATTTATCCCCAGGTCTATTGCACGGCCAACAATGAAGTATGCCAAATCATAACAGGCGAAGCCGGTACGATAATTTCTTAATGTTCTAATCGATCTTAATAGATCCTAGCTGACTGCTTAAGAAATCAACGCTGCAAGCACCATTAGCTCTTTATCTCAATCCTCGCTCTTCGACTTGAGAAAAACCTACTTTCTCATTGCTGGTATCGCTGGTATTAGTCCCAAGGTAGGGACAATCGGTGTAAGTACTAAGACATTATTCTATTGGTCTTCTTCCGCACTAACATCACTAAGTCCGTAACCTTCGCCCGGTTCGCTGTATCAGTGGCTCTACAATACGAAATCGATGCTCGGGAAAAGCCTGCAGACTGGAATACTGGCTACTTTCCTGAAGGGACTTCTTCGCCAAATGCTTACCCAAGCATATTATACGGCACAGAAGTGTTCGAAGTTAATAATGCACTTCGGCAACTTGCAATTTCCTTCGCCCAAAACGCAACGCTTAACGACACCACCAAAGCACAAAGCTACCGAGCTTTGTACGCTTCAACCCCAGCATACACCCATGGAAGCCAGGCGCCTAGCATTGTCGCTTGTGACACTGCGACTTCAGATGTGTACTTCAGCGGAACTTTGCTTAGCGAGGCCTTTGAGAATACCGTCTCGTTGTATACTAATGGCAGCGGTACCTACGTAGGTCATCTTTCCAAGATTTTCATTCATATCCCATTAAGGCATGCTCCGGAACCTGCAGTTGAGATATACTCTACACTTAGGTTCCGTTACTCTTAATGTTGATAAGCACGCTTGAAACACTGTTATGGAAAATAGCTAACCCTCTGTTCACTAGTGCAGCACTCAACAAGAAGATAATGCGACTCTCGAAGCGCTGTTACGGGCCGCCAACATCAAACTCGTTGACTTCTCTCGTATCATTATCATGCGTACGGCATCGAACTTTGACCGCCCCCATGCGAACCAAACGGCGCTGAACAATCTTCGGGTTGTTGCTGGACAGGGATTCCTGCCTGCCATAGAGAACATATACTTTGCCGGGGTCAAGGTTGTCCAAGGTATTTTGAACGGATGGGAGAGCCAGTTCGAAGCAGGTATTAAACCTACTAATTACGTGGGGGATATATTTGGTACACTGGGTGGTCAGCCGGATTTTGGGCCAGTTATTGTGCCAGTAAACACTCCAGCGACTTACGCGAGAAAAAATACGACGAAGTGAAATGGTACGTGGATCAGACTATATCATCATTGGATTAACGGATTAGAAATAGGAACAAACAATCATTTAGTGTAATCAAATTAGATCCATTATTATGATGATTGGCAGCCTTACACATAGTCCATCTATTAGTAACTTTCTATTCGACTCTTACGGGTGTTTTACTGTTCCAAAAAGAAACAATATGCAAAATAGAATCATAGCTAAATTACGCGCAACCGCACTAGTCCCCCCTATTTGCTACAGTTTGTCCATAATAACGTCGCTTCACAAACCCCATGTTTATTTGATCGTCGATTTGGTGCTGGCCGTTCATTGTCTATTGTCATATACATTTCCGGATTGTGATAAGTTGCTGAACTCTACACTTGCTGATTAACGCTCAAGTAGCTGGGTTACAAGAAAGACTTTCATTCTGGGCTGTTATCGAAAGAATGCTTTCTGTCGTAAACAGAGGAAACAGGAGTGATGGAAGGTTCTCCCGATTGTGCTGGAATGATGGTCTTCAGGACCTATGCCTCTTGTAGTGAGGTGGAATGTGCGATCACATTAGATGCAAAATCTGTCAATCTTACGCAGCTCAAAAAAGCAAGACAATGGTCTCAATCTGTTATCTCCTTCCAAGTATGACTACTTAGGCAGTTGCTAATTCTTTAAGTGTGAAATCGAAGCGTTGCTCCTTACAATGCAACTGCTTTAGAAGTACAGCCCCAGCTTCCGGGGCACCTTCCAGATAACGACGGATTGGATGCCTATCATGCTGCCGCAAAGGATCCCCCGCAAATAGACACCAGTACGACGCAAGACCGTCTTACCAGCAGGGCCGCAAATGAGCTTCCATCTACTTTCGTCATAGCGATAATCTTCGGCGCCCGCGGTTACAGCTTGTCGGTGACTACGTGTGTCATTAATTAGATAGTCTGGAGTGGTTGTTCCGGCCATACAGCGAATGTCGTTGTAAGCCGTAATATCAACCGTTGGTGTTCCGGCGACATCGAGGTTGATATCGGCCGCTGAATCGAAGGACATGGCAGCCAAATGCCTGTAGCTCCTCACGTATGTGGCGTACTTCTTCTGCAGAGCTTCCTTTCCTAATTCCACCAGGAATCACTGTGTTAAACACTGATAGCCCATCTTCTAGTCCCACACGAACGCCATCCAAGCCGAGTCTGAAAGCAACTAGAGCAAGCAACGGTTGCATAGGACCTGCTGACAAGGTCGATATTTTGGCATGGGGCAAGTCATGTTGGATGCCTTTAACGATAGGTGCCAGGTCTGTCACTATCATCTCCAACGCCTCATTTCTAGCTGCATTTGTTCGAGTGTACAAGAGGGAGAAGATGTCTTTCCGCCGGCCTATGGGGATAAAGGATTCGTCTTCAAGTTCGTATTTTTCAACGCGGCGCTGCTGATCTGAGCCAGCCACTACCATTACCATGCATGGCATCCCGCATTTCGTCAAACGTGGTTTGAAAGAGCCCAACGTCTCGCGTAGAATCGTCCGATTGAAAACCCCGATCTCAGAGCGAATATTATGTCTTTCACAGTGGGCGAGCTGCTGCTGAAGGAACTTTGGGGAATTCTGATATCCTGTTCCTGTCGTAAACCCGGGACTCATAGAGCATATTTCTGGCGCTCCGTTGAGACCATATTCCTTCAGATGCGCTCGACGGATAGGAGTTTCAGAGTCAATATCACTGCGAGCACTCGTTGACAGATTGATGATGGCTAGGGGTTCTATAGCCCGCAGTTCTGGCACGATAAAATCGCAGTCTGTTAGGACGGTTTGATTTGCTTGTGTACCCAGAACTAAAGCCAGTGTTCACCAAGGGAGTTCCCATAAAGATTCGTGGAGTAGTTTACGCGTATGCAGATGATTAATTGTCGCCCTTCCGAAACTGCAGCCGCACTTTCCTCAACGATGGTTTCGGGGTGATTGAAAGCCAGGGGGATGCGCCACTTGTTGATAATACATATCCAGGGCCTGCTATCTGCCAGCCTAAGGCTAAAAACGTTTCAACAACTCTTTCGTCGGCGGATTTTAGCAATCGTATGAGCTGTGGTGGAATATAAGTTTCCATGGGCCCCTCGTGTTTTCAGACAAAATTGCCACAACTGTCACTCACCCAGCCCTGGCTCGTCAAGTGTAGCACTGACTTGTTGTTGAGTTTCTTGGAAGTGATTCTACCAAGCAAATCGCGGGGCAGTAATCGACTAGGGGTTTTATCAAGGTGATGATCGTAATCAACTCCTGCGTTTTCGATCAAGCCATTCTCCTAAATCAAGTGTCTGTTTATTTCGATATTCTGGATGAAGTCAGAACTCAGCGATATTTTCCTGGACTCGCTGATAACAAAACTTCCATTTCTAGTTTCTACCCAGTCTTGGCTAGTTTTGAGGGCGGTATCCAAACAAGACATAGCCTGTACGAAGGCATAAGGAAGATACTTCAGGCTCTGCGGGTTTATGTAACGAGGGAATGCTCTAATAGTCGCTGCGGTTATGATGATTTCCGGCATATCTCGCATATACGTCGAATATTTAACAATCTTTGGAGATCCAGTAATTAAGATTCTTTTTAATACATAAACGTTTAAATCAGACGTGTCAAGACTCGTTAAAAGAGTCTTGGAACGAAATTTGACAATATGTAGAAGCCTTGAGTTAGTTACCTAGCGCAAGATAGCATAGCGCAGATCGTGATGTAATACCTCAAGGTAATCAGCCATCCAGGTCCTTCTAAAGTTTATAGTCTATGCAATTTATAGAACACTAATATGTGTAGAAGAGTATCGGATTACCCGTAAAACAGCACATGATGACACACAGACACTCTATGCCACTAAGAGATAACTGTGTCTTCTGTAGATAAATCGCTTATTAGACCTCAAAGCATACTTCATCTATAGCCTACACGCCTATTTCTCTAGAAGCTGGAGTAGTCTATTCTGTCTTTCAATTTTATCCTGACTTTAAATGAAAGTGAAAGGACCCTGATCCTGAGCCCGAAGTATCGCTTAGCGCTATATCACGTGAAGTCCCCCCTATTTTCCTGAGCCCCTGTCCTGTTACGACTGTTCTACACAAAAACCCTACTTGAAAGCTAGTACTCAATCACGCAAAATGCTAACTTACTCTAGAAATGTTATTCTTTAAAGTGTTAGGTCTCAATATTGACTTAGTAGTTGTAAATAGTCTGATAAGACCTCTTTATTGCACGTTGTATTTCCAGATAAGATACTAGTTCCTGAAAATTTTGAGGTTTTGTTGCATATCGTACTTTGAGATAAGGATAAGGAAAGGTGTTAAAGGGAAGCTTGAGGTCAATCCCACGTGCTTTTTAGGACCCCGGATTTATAATTTCCTAGTCGCAGTAATAAAGAATGAGGTAACACATTTACGTGATATGGAATGTACTTGTTCTCGGCGGGTAACGTAAAGTGAAGAAGGAAAAGTATCAGGAGAGGGATAAATACTCGAAGCACGGTGGGAAAAGTGAGCAGAGCGCCTAAAACATTCGGGTTTTTCTGTAATCTACTTGGAGAACGATGCCTCGTTCCAAAAAGTCAGGCTTTCACCCGACAAGTAATGTTATGGAAAATATAACCTTTCCTTTGGTGAGGTGCAGTTCTATATACATTCTATTATTCAATATTGAATTAGGTTGTCTGACATGAATAGAAAGGGAAGAGTGAATAGATTCTATTCACAGTTTCAAAACACAAGGCAAATTCACATTGCTTGGCAGATTAACAAATTCACTTCACAACACCACCAGCACCTTGAAGTATAAGTAGTAGCTACAGAGGTAGCCATACGTCCTTTCTCAACAACACCTTTTCCACTTCAGCACCCATCAAACAACAACGATAACATAATAATTTCCAAGCATCTCAGCTTCACTTCAACTCAATACCAACCTCCTCCTCAACAAGCTCGTCATCATGCAACTCCTCAACCTCCTTCTGGCAACCATTGCTGGAACTGCCACTCTGTGTCAATTCGCTTTCGCCGAGCCAATCCCAGCCGGTCTCGAGGTCATCACGCTCCTCCAAGCCAAAGGCATCCAGATCGATGCTCGTCAACTCGTCGAACACAACAAATGCTGCTATCCCGGCTGCCGAACCTGTAGCGCCCCTTGTGGTAAACCCATCGCCCGTTGTAACCCTGTAAGTAAAAACCCCCTTCTGCTCTGCTCTGCCCTGAAACTCCTACCTTGCAAATTAAGTCTGATACTGTTAGAAGCCCTTCAGCTATTGCTGCGCCACCGTTATCACTGGCAAGAAAAACGAGGATGGGACTGAGCAGGTCTTCAACATGAAGGGCGAGTCTGTTACCATGATTGACGCGGACACATTTGAAGATATGCCTGCAACCGTTGCAGCCCGCGATGAGCCGGCATCTCTTCCAGCTCGAGCCGACTCAGCCTCTGCTGATGTTGATGAGCATATCCCGTCTGAAAACCCCCTCTGCTGCATTCCCGGCTGCGAAACATGTGGATTTGATTGCGGCCTACGGGGGCGCTGTGGTGTCGTAAGTAGCTGCACACCCTGCCTCTTCGGAATCCGACTGACTGACAATTCAATCTAGCCGTTTAGCTCGTGTTGCGCCGTCAGACGCATGGAAAATGGAGATATTTTCAATCAGGAAGGCAAGCTGGTGAGCATGGTTAGCTCAGCTGAGTGAGTGATGGAGATTGGTTGGGGATTATTGAGGGAGGCGCTGGGCGTTGATCGTTAGACGGCATGATTCTGGGATTTGGGCGGGATGCAACTTGTGATGAGCGTTCAGAGTGCACATTGGTGTTGGGGATTCCCTGAGATCAAGTTCTCGTTACTCGGCGCATTGGAACACTGATATCGGGGAAATACGGCGAGATTTTTCGATGGGGTCATGAAACCTTGATCTAAGCAATAAGAAATGACTTCTCTTGACTATCCTAAGCTCTTACAGTAGCTTTCTCCTTCGAGATATCTGCCAATGCCAACCCGGGTGAACGTCTTCGCAGGTATATATGAACTGAGGCCTAAAAATTGCAGAGAGATGCGTTATTCGAGTACAGAGCAGGTATCTAGCAAGCTAGAGGTCGGAATAGTCGAGGTAAATAGTGTTTCAGTAGAAAAGGACTTGGCAGGCAGAGAATTCGTATTTGTGGGTGGAGTGGAAAATCGACTTGGTAGGAGAGTTTTGCACGATGCCCTATTTGTTGCGACGGCAATAAAAGCCAGATATTGCATCGTGTACTGCGATTCTCGTCAGCTCCAGGAAGGAAATTGCAATCCCAGGTTCGTAGCAGGCCTCTCGAACAAGTGAGAAGCTAATATAATAATAACGTACCTTGGTGTTTGGAGGTGAAATTCTGGGATCGATAGATTGTAATGTGCGCAGCGTGGTGGTTTGGACATGTTGATCTGGGAATGGGTGAGGACTTGAGCGATGGAGAAGTCAACTTTTGCCCGCCATATGGGCGGGCCTAGACGCGGGGAAGATGTGAGAGTAAATGTAGAGAATGTTCAAGTTGTGGGTTGAAGGTGTGCTTGCATTATAGAAGTGTAGCAGGAGTCGACTATATATGCGTGGCAGCCTGAGCCCCCACAGTAAAAGCCTCCCGACTTAGCCCATTATGCAAGTGAGATCCAGGGCCGGGAAGCCATCTGGTTCTTCGCCGGCGACCGGTAAAGCTCAAAGCACTTGTCTCGAATATGGGTTAAAGCTGGCATGCTTTCCTCACTTAAAAGACCCTTAGGACGGCGCGAAAATTGAAAAGTCCATTCCTCTCTGATCGGTTTGAGATCCGCATCCAACTGGTCCAGAACCCTCCTCCACTCGTCACTTGTTTTCACTTCTTCCCTAGCTATCTTGTAATCTTCCCTAGAAACGGCGAAGAAGATATGGGAGTAAAAGTCCCCCCGACTCAACCCACTATGAAGTGAGGTTTCGAGATTCCTTCGTTGTAAAACTTCGCCCACATATGGTCGCGCTATCGGATGTATTCACCTTCTCCAACTAGCGTAGGTCTAGTAATAATATGCTCGTAGCTTCTGCTAGTATGCGTGAACCCCTAGCAGTAGATGGCAATAATATTGTTGATGGATGATTGTTTGTCCCCGAACAGGTTTCGATACGCTCACCACGACCTGTTGAAATAAAATGTCAGAAATAGTATTTAGATGCGGACAGGACGAGAGCGAAGATCCACAGGAATAGGAATAGGGTAAGGAATATACAGCTGAGAATACAACGTGGATAATAATACACGCAGCATGGTATTCTGGACTTGCTTGAGGCCCATTCGGCTCTCCAGCCCTATATGCATTACTTCCCTAGCCAATTAGGCCTCTTTCCACTCTAATCTTTCCAGCTAGGCTAGCTCTGCTTTCCGCTCTAGAGCGCAAAATCTTGGAAGGATAGGAGTTTGAAAATAAAAACGCTATTAGTGTCGTATGGCGACTTATACTTGCGAAAGATAAACCAGCTGGGGGCGCGAGCAAGGAAACGCACGTAAACACGAAGTTCAATACGGCCAAGCTTGTCTCCCGCCTTGGATTCCATAAAAGTAGCTCATAGTTGGTTGAAAGGATTGGTTTTCTACCATTCCGTCTCTCTAGTCTAAACTGCCAGGATTTTCTACAGCCACGACTCTATCAGAACTCTCCGACCCCCTTCCCGAAGTGGTGGCCCTTGGCTACCTTCAGCCATGGCACCGAGTTCGCGTCGTCTGTATCCGATCCAACGGTATTGCCCCACCACTTCAACTTGACGTTGTTGTAACTCAGGCAGAAGAAGATGATGATGGTCGCTAGCGCGGTGCCAGTGTCCATCGCAGCTTGTAGCAGATCTTACATCGATTAGCAAGGAATAGGAACAGTGGAGGTCGAAAGGGGACTTACAGTTGTACCGCTTCCACCATGCAAAAGCGCGTCTGCGGATGAGGTGGTTGAACAGGAATCCGAAAATGAACCACAGCGAATATTGAGCTGCATCTTGTTAGCATTGGCTAGGCTAGGAGTAGGTCAAAGAGCATACTAGTGTTGGCAGGCGGGATGTTGCCTGCGGCGTTGAAGAAAATCGGGACGTTGATGTACCGCACCCAACTGGTTGGATACCTGCGATAAATCAACCAGACGATAAGAGTCACCGCCGGCTACAAGTTCGAGTCAGCAACCGTTAACTAATTTAGACCTGGAAGGACGACGAACCCCAATGATGAAAAAGTACATGATTCCGCTGTAAACTTGCCCGGACTGAAACATCCTCTGAGGACCAACCGAGCCCCATATGATAGATGTACTGTAGTAGACTTTGGCGGCGTTGCAAGTGAAGCGTTGGGTGTTCTTAGGGGAGCATAGATTCGGGATATGACCCATCATCCATCGGAGTACTGTTTATACAAATCAATCCCAGTCTATCTTTTTTTTGGAGGAATGTGCTTACCACCGACTTGAGTCATAGTTGCGAGTATTGTAGAGTATATCTGCCCAGCAAAGAGGACACGAGGAGGGATTTTCTACGCGACCCAGGGTCAGCGATTGCTTCAGTATGCACACAAAAGGAGCTTGACGTACCATGTACTGCCCCAGCTTCAAATCCTGAGCGAAATCCATGCCGTGCTTCACGGAATTATACCCGTAGCACTTGACCATCATGTTGGCAATTGGCTTTCCAGGCCAAGCATACCCTGCGATGAGCTCTGTGATAATATTCAGGAAGCTACAATTCATCTCGTTAGTATGTGGATAAGCGCAACCGAGTCTCAAGATTTTGCACTGACATTCTTTGATTCGTCGTTCCCTCCAGAATCCCTTCTGGGATAATCAACACAACACCCATACCAAAACACACAACGATAAACCCCCAAACTGGCAAGCCAGTATCCCAATTTCGAATCGTCACAATACCGAGGGCCAACACCGCTAGCGTCAGAATGATATACCACCAGTCCGGAACCTCCTTGTATTTGTTCATTAGTCTCTTGTGTATGTCTTCCCCGCCGTTCCGAGCGTTCTTGAACCTGGCCCAGATCTCAGAGCCGTTGTAAAGATAGGTGTGCGCAACCATGGCGGTCACAGCAGCGAACGAGAGGGCGTAGGAAATCGAATAGGACATTGAGATATACATAGGGGAATAAGCTTCGTATTTGTCGACGAGGAAGTTGAGGGTCTTGGAATCGACAACACGCGTGATGTTGTACGATTTTCCGGTATTGTCAAATGTGCTCGAGGACAGGAGCGGAAGGCTACTCACACGATCAGTTTTGTGAATCCAGTAGGAACATCAAAGTATCCGAAAGTAATAGTCCTGACTATCTCAAAGTGGTGGGTACATGGGTCACTTACTATGCGCTCTGCCACACATTGGTATAGTATAGAATTGGGGACAGGAAGATGTAAAAGATCACCACGACGGCAAAAGCATTACAGGAAATGTAAAAAGGTGTTGTGAGAGGAGAAGGGTTTGCGTAAGTAATCTGGGTCCAGTCGATGCTGAGAGGAAGTAGTCCCAGGCCAGAGTTCATCTGTGCTCCCATTAGCCTCTTCCCCGTCACTCTGGGTTTAAAAATCGCGACTTACACCAAATATCGTGTTGACCTTCTGGTTGTGTGGGAAGATCCACGTGAGGAACGCAAATGTGCCTAGACTTGTCCAGATATAATCTGGGAACCAGAAGAGCACGAACGCAAATGCGGTAAAATATGCAAAGAAACGGTAGCGGGTAATCGACCAGCCGTTGGCGGGGGAGTCGTCCTGCTTGGGCTCGTGAAGAGCTCGGAAGAGGACCGTGGAGGAGAGAGAGCTGGGCCAAATGAGAGCTGCAGGGTACACCAGCCATCTGCGTGCCAGACCAGCAAGGCCAAACCTAGAAGACACCGTTAGGAAAAACACTGTAAAGAGAGGCATCTTTAACTCACCCGAGCATCTGCGTAGTCAGGAGATAGAGAAAAGCGAAACCAGCCCCGTAGTCTCGGTCCCAGTACTGAGGGCTGATGATGGCGACCAACGATCCATTGGCATAGGCAGCGCTGGCACTGACATTGACACACTGAAGGCCATAATGTTAGAACTATCAATGCTTCATTGCTGGCGCGCGAGGTGGGTGGAACTCACAATGACAATCAGAGCATGCTCCTTGATGGAAAATTGCCCTGGATTAACGTCGAAGGTCAAAGGGCCCAAAGGGACTCTCCATCGGGGGAGCTTCTCCCAAGCCCGCCCGATGGGGAAAACGAGAAGTTGGGCTACAACATAGCCAATCGAGAGGGAAGGCTGAGATATGTCAGCACACAATTCAATATTCTCGAAAAGCAAAGCATACATAGCGAAGTCCGAAAAACTCGTTGACGCCAGAGAATAGCATGACAAAGACAGTGGTGAGAATCCAAGCTCGGACAGCTGAGGCAATATTAGTCAATACTGAAAATCTTTCGAGGGGCTCTGAGATACTTACTATTGCAAGGGGTGCTTGGGTCATCCGTGTTGGATACACAAGCCGCTACCTCGGGAACTAATAACACATATCAGCCTCATCTGCAGCTGGATCTGGGCACCCTTTTGAGGGCACTCACATGGTGATTGGTCCCCATCAACGTTCCAATGAAAGGCCTCATTTGGCACCAATTCCGTCTTTTCTGCTCTTTGTAGGGGTATTTGGCTCTTGTCCTCGTCAATTCCTCTTTCCAAAGAAGAATTCGATCCACTATTCAATGCCTCTGTTATAGGAGTGATTTTCTCCTTGGAGTCAGTCGCGCTCGGTGCTTTACCTCGATGCGTCGAGTCGTTGAGCTCATAAATTTCGGAGGCCATGACGGCGAGCTATGGGTGGTATTCACGAACGACGATAGCAAACTATAAAACTGGTAGGATGTGAACGAATATGATAGGGATATGCGGCGAACATATCGACTTTATCCTTAGACGAAGATGTCAGAAGGATCAAATGTCGTGGGACCTAAATTAAGCTTCCCGCATGGCCTTGTAATAGTGTCCCACAACTAATGGCGATATCTCTAAACCATATGTCATACATACGGCGCACCCGTTGTGCTGGTGCCAGGTGGCGGCTCAGACCAGAAGGGTTTCCGACCTATGGCATTTCTAAATTTGGCTTCTCATAATCTCATAACAAGAGGCAGGCCCTGAATTCACAGCAACACTCCGTACCGATAGCACTGAAGTTCTGCTCGCGTCCTCCAGGATTGACATCTAACATAACTTAGCGACGGGAGGTCCGAAGGATGTTGGTACTCGACCAATGCGCAGACTGGCAGGTATGGGAAAGTGGATCGCGCATCAATTCGTGATAACCATCAGAAATCGCGAAATGCGCTAGGATCCGCTTTTTACTCTGTGAACAATCAAGTGCGATGATTTATATCCAACATACCGATATGTTAGTAATACTTACATAGGTACGAAGTATAAAGATAATTCACTGGACATGTCTCGCATGCATGTCTGGCGCGATCAGAAATGTGTCCCAGCTACGGAGTATGCCGCTAAGAATCATAACCAATTATAGAATCGCATCTGGAATTTCTGTTCTTTTAGTGGTTCGTTTAATTATGCGCGGACCTAGCCATCGCAGCCGCGGCGCAAGACATCCGGAAGGTACCATACAGTACCGGTCCGGTACTATGTTTCTGCTAGTAGTAGTATAGCTTCTTATCTTACACCTAGTAAGTGGGACACAATGTAATAATATATATTACGGGAATAAGTATGAGGTAATAATGTTCTAGAGCTAGGCTATTCAGAAGAAGCAACAACTTATTTCCACTCTAAAGGAACGATAATTCCTTTACTAGCTTTCTATAATCCGAGTTTTCTTTCCACCTCTTTACTTCTCTCTATATTATAAACCAGATACTACTATTATATTCTTCTCAGCCGGCTCTAAGAAATAGTCAAGCCCAAAAAAGATAGCTATCCTTATGCCTTCCTTCCTCAACGCCCCGGAGCAACCCTCCTATCCTTCCACGAAAAATAGGACATTCACTCTCCGCTCTCAAGTATTCTTATACTGAAATAAGATATTCCTCAGACAAAAACTATTATGCCAACTCAAAGCCACGATTCAATTGCCATCAAATCCATGTTTCTGAAAACTATCACTAACAATTCCTAAAGCAAGGCAATATCATACTCTTCGGAGCGCACTATTCCATTCGGCCGTTCCCTGCAGACTTGAGCATATCACACGCGTTTCGAAGTTGAGAGAATCATTCATCACAGCTCCTTGGTTGGGCACACCATATCATCCATGCTCCAATCTTGAGAGGATCATCATTGCACACCGTATCATCCATGTTCCAAAATCGAGAGGATCATCATTGGCATCATTCGGCCACAGCAGTAGTGCATTATGACTATTACACTTGGAGCTTCATCTCGAGAAAGTAAGTTGTATTTACCCCCTCCACCTCTCTCTTGAATCGTGGCTTTAAAGGCAAAGTAAAACATTTATTTTTGTTATTTTTACCAAGTTTTGTTATCGCTTGTAAATCTTCTTTAGGAGCGCGGTAAGGAGTGTCAATTCGGCTGTAGCTGTATTGTTTTGCTCTCCCCGTCCGCTTTCGCTGGTCTGGAGACTAGAATCACTATCTGTGATCCATTACTTCCTCGCCGCTACTTTTATATTACTAATATTTGCGTGTGCAAGAGAGAAGAGGAAGTGGTAGTAGTAAAGAACAAGCCACTATTCCGAGGAAAGCCATATATCCGCACCTTAGCCCAGTATTCCCTTTCGCACTAATAGGGGAAACTCTTCCGGGACAATAACAGCTTTTAAAGAATGCATCTATATCTATTACGGAGAAGATCTGAGCACCTCTATCAAAGATATCTTCCGCCAGCTTGCACAAACTCAAACTCACGAGAGCAACTTATCAACAAATCAGATCACGGGATCGAGCGCCAGGACAAACGCTTATTCTACTTAGATAGAGTATCTGCCCTCCTTCCAAGTACGCCACATGTCTACAGCTCAGGAATAGACTTCTAGTATAGATATAGACCTGCATGTGGCGTAGGGGCGCTCGCTTCCGTTTGCCAACTACAGCTTTTGGTATCGTATCTCTGCAGATAATAGCTTAACAAGCTTCCTGGTATTCTGCTCCCCCTATACTCATAGGTAGGCAGGAGATAGATATCCAAACTTCTCTCCTCAAAGAATAATACATCCCTCCATTCAACACACGGCAAATTGAGCCAGCATCCGTCCACCCATCCATCCCATCACGCTAATATTAAAAACCCCACGCAGCAACGCAGCACAACATGGTCCCATCAATGTGCTACCAACCGACCACCAGCGTCGAATCCTCAGACCTATAACAAGGACTCCCTAAAGTAAAACCTGTCTATACTACGCATTCTGCAAAATTTCCGCTCGTGAACTAACCGCCTTTATTCTTTTTTCTCTCTCTCTTTAGGGGCACGTGTACACGTAGTTCCTGCGGGAACTATGTGTGCAAATAATCAAGAAGAAATAGATTTAGAAGCTTGGAGAAATACGTGAACAAATGGAATCTGAAATTTAGGTGGATATAGCAAAAATAAGGATTGAGAGGATTCTAAATGGAACGGCCAAGATGGACTCGCAGAGTACAATATGAGTTTGAGGCTATGTCTGGACGGGAGGTGGCAGGAGTAGTTTCAATGTCAAGACGCGACGCGTTGCCTCTACTGAGGAATGCACGGACGGATTTGCGAGGATGGATGGCTTGTCAAACAGCAGCACTCGCGGTTATCTAGCGACCTGCCCGCCCAAAGTCACAAGTATCAACAATCAAATGGGTCTTGCGGCCTGCGGCCAGTTTATTCATCTCATATGCAGAAGTGTATGTTCTTGCAATCCATCCTTCCAGACGCCCATTCGGTCCAGACCAGGAGCCTACCCATCCCCAACGCCGAAAATCAAATAATGTATCATGAGGACCTGCCATGTCCACCCAAAACCCAACCTGCGCGTGAAATCCCAAGCGTACAAGTTCCAGAGAAGCCCCGCCCGTAAACAGGCTGCTAGACCGTCTTCAAAAGACTATCAAAAGGTTTGCAGAGGAATGTATATCGAGACCAGATTGAGGACCAGTCGATGTCGAGATATGAATGCCGAGAAGATGGAAAACGTGTGATGAGCGAAACCCTGCCGTAAACAGCATGCTAGACCGTCTGCAATAGACTATCAAAAGTAACATATGCCCATCGAGATCCATCCATGTCGTAAAACCAGTGTCGAAGATTGAGGTATCGAAAGGTGAGAGCGAACGGAGGTGGTGTGTGCGAGGTAAGGGAGAATTTAACCACCGAAACCGTAGAGGGTACGGCCTTGGCGCTTGAGGGCGTAGACAACATCGAGGGAGGTGACGGTCTTTCGCTTGGCGTGCTCAGTGTAGGTGACGGCGTCACGGATGACACCCTCGAGGAAGGTCTTGAGAACACCGCGGGTTTCTTCGTAGATCACTGGAGGCGCGTGTTAGTACTGGGCAAGGCCAAGGCGACGCGGTAAACTTACTGGCTGAGATACGCTTGACACCACCACGACGCGCGAGACGACGGATCGCAGGCTTTGTGATACCCTGGATGTTGTCACGAAGAATCTTGCGATGACGCTTGGCTCCACCCTTGCCGAGACCCTTTCCGCCCTTTCCACCTGTGCAGATGCGTTAGCATGAGTGCATTTTTATTAATTGGAAACGAGGATGAGGTTGAGAAGGGTGTTGTTGTTGAAGTCGACAGTGATTGGTCGGGGCGAGCAAGCGCGATGTTGAAGCCATAGCCACCTTTCCCGACCGTGGAAAAAGGTGGCGACGACGACAAGATTGCGAAGAACGCGACAAATAAAAGAGAAGGCGATGAATACTTACGTCCAGTCATGTTGATGATATGTGAGGGAGCTTTGAGATGTGTTTTTGGTGATAGAATCACGGGTTGATTGATGAAGATAGATGAGGTTATTGGTGATGTGGATGTTTCGTGACTATTATGGAAGAGGACGCAAAGAACGGGGGGAGCGAAGTCTTTTAAGGTGCAGGGCGAAACTCACAATCACTTGGAAATAAAACGGCGCTAGTACTGTTTGGGTGGCCGCAAGTTCCTCTTCAAAAGCGCTGACTTTCGGGACGCCAATCTGCCACATAATATAACCGAGAACTGAGCCATTTCATTGGCTGGTCTGGTGTCATGGGTGGAAGGGAAGGTTGTTTTGTCAGGGGTTGAGTGATTGCAGCCTAAGGCAGTTACGAGCGCGACTGCAACAACATTGAAAGTTGAAACGCGACTTTCCAAAGTTTCCATAAATCTCCGCCCACATCACTCATCTCCCCCAAACGATGGCTTTTGAAGGTGATAGCACTCGTTATGCAGTAAGATGGTATTTGGATTGTGATACTTCTTCCCATGAGGCAGTCTCCCTAGTTTCTGTTTTTACCTATGCGCGAACGGATGAAAGCACAAAGTATCGCAACAAACGCGACTTATTATATTCCTCTTCACTCGTACAAACAAGTAACCAAGGAAGCCTCTCAATCCAATCCCCATTTCGTTGCACTTTACATAGATAGCTTCGACACTGATATTGCGCGTATACGATGTTTTCTGGATGCACCTTCCCACATCCATCAATCCTCCAGCATGTGCTGGCTCCCGACTGCCATGATCGCCCTCAATACGATGCCTCGTCATCTCTTTGAGCATCCAGAGAATAAGTCATACAGAAACATCGATAACGCAGCCGCAAGGGTGTACTCAATAATCTTCTATCTTTGGTGCTGCAGTTCGTATCCGTTTTTCGTGTTCTCAGCCACCAGCTGCCAAGTCCGGACATAATGAAGCCATGCTTTACAATTCGTCCACTGCCATATGTATTATCGTTGTGTATACATATCTTGAGCCATCACGGCTGCCAATTTATATTAATTGCTTTCTGTTTTCACTTTGTCTTTATGATTTATTTTGTCGTGAGAATCAATAGGAAGTTCGCGTGGCTAAGATGTGACTGATCATTTACTCTCCAACGCGTTCTCTTCTACCTCTCTTGAGGTGAAATGCTTATACTTAGCAATATAAGTAAGTACATTCTCACCTTCACTTCAAACATTCTTCGACAACAACATTCAACCAGATGTCTTCCGCTACACAGATACCAAGCTCAGGACCGTCTCCAGTGTCCTATTTCCAGACCTATTCATTCCCGATCCCGCCAACCTCGCCAACTCCCTCCAACAACCCACCACTACCTCTTGCCGCAATCGTTGGGATCGTCGTCGGCGGGTTAATCATTGGAATACTTGCGGCTATAGCTCTCGGATGCTTGATTTGGCGGTTCCGGGCTAGGCCAGTCAACTATGTTGCACGACCTGGTTGTATTATTGAAGTTAAGGAAAAAGCACCCGATGGTCATCGCTACAGCGCTAGCGATGTTGATTAGGCCTCCGGCGGCTTGCCTCGAGGACACCAATGCCGCTCATGGCTGTGGTATTCCTTCGAATTCTTGGTCTGGTCTAGCACTGAGCGTTGCATCGCCCATGTAGCAATGTCTTACCAAGGTGGAAGATTTCTTACTATCAGCGGTTTGTAGTGGGATTTGGTCCCCCGTTGTCAATGCCAATGCCTGACTCTGGAGGAAGGTGACAACGCAGACACACTACTTCACAACGCGCTGATACTTATCACTGCAAACCCGCCGAGTCCGCTTCACCAATCGCTGCGGGACCTTGGGGCTCGAAACACAGACTGCACAGCTTACCAGGAACCAGCCATTACTTTGCCCCCATCTACAAATCCACATGGACGACCTCGAGATCTTTTAGATCACTTCCACAACCGCTTTATACTCCATCAGCACAACTTATGCTCTCCGTGTGCTTCCTCTCCCATACTACATTCCCTAAGGCACGAGTAACTTTGCGCCGCATCGTCCTTCAGCACCCGCCCTCAAGTTTCTATTCAAAATCAGCACACAGCCTTTCCCGCAACCAGGAAATACTCACCCACGCTTCCTCGCCTCCGTCTTCTTCACCCCGTCTCAAACCCGCTTCTCAAGATAACATACGCCTACCCCACACCGCCCCACCAATCCGCCCCCACGCCTTCATAGACCTCCCATAACTATTCGAACTCACGCCTGCAACAGTCGGGAGCTTGACGACTAGGAAAGTCTTTGCATCTTGGTGGGGGGTTTCTGGGTCGGGCAGCTCGAGCGGTTTCTGGTATTGGAATGGAGAGTCCTTTGGGGGTGGGGGGAGGCGGAGGCAGGATATCTCTCATCAGCTCCCGTCCTGTCTCCTTCTCTGGTGGATTGGGTATCAACCCAATCGTCAGGAACCCCAGCTGCTCTGGCGTCAACGGCAGCACGAACGATGGCGGGATCTGCGCGCGGCCCGAATTCATCTCTCGCTGGGGAAACGGGGTACACATTCTTCGAAATCTCAGGGCTGAAGTGGGTGGAGGTGGAATGGTTACAGTAAAGCGACGGATGGAAAAAGGACATTAATCCTGAGACGCCGGTCATAATCCCCCCTCTTTTAATAAAATCAAAACGAATCAAGTCATTAAGAGCTGTCAGAGTTTCAATGCTATTTCAAATGATCTATAAAGTAACGGTATAGACAATCAATTTCCTGGCTCAAGCTGCTTCAAAGAATTTGGAAGGTAGCGAAATTGCCGAGGCGTCGGTCTATGGTCCACCACATACTTATGCCATAAAGAGTACATGATGATTCCAGTACGTCTGTCATTCCTCCACTCTTTCAAGAAGTTTTGGACATAAGCCATGGTTCCTGATGTTTCCAGCCGCTTGGCGTCTGCGTCTGGTGTAGGTTGTGCCGTACAAACCCAACAAACGCCAAATGGTACAGGGTCTTCCCAAACTACAACCTGTCTTCGAATAATGAGGTATGGTCCAACCATCTTGTTCAAAACTTCAAGATATGATCCACCAGGGCCATCGATATTTCTCAGCAAACCAGGATTGTTGCCTTCGAAATGTGATGCTCGGACATGAAAGCGAGGAAAACCTTCATCGCCCATTCCAACTAAAAATTTGTCAGGTTAAGATGATCCTAGATACTCGACGAGAATACGGGCGAGAGTTTTTGGCACTTACATCTTGGACGATAGCCCCTAGGCAACGTGTTGTTGATTCCCATGTCCCAATCCTTGAACAATTCGGCGGTCCTCCACTCTGGTGTACATTCACCCTTTGGAGTGAGAAAACCTCCCGGGCGCGAGATGGTGTAGGGAGGAGTATGCTGAAGACCGATGGGCTGATGATCCAGTAGCTCTAGGTGACGGAGATGTTGGCTCTGTGGCTGTGAAGGGCCGGGGAGATGCTCAGCAGGTTGGCTTGGTTGTCTGACAGGTTGCACAACAGAATGCTGGGATTGGATGAGAGTCTGTCGATGGATCTGGACGACCTCCTGATACCATGGACGCGCGCTATTCAACAACTCGATGGTTAATTGTTCAAGTCGAGGGTCTTCTGGGCCTACCCGGATGCTCGATGGCGCAGATGGGTCGGGATCTATGCCAAGGTATGGTTCATCCTCGTGGACTTTTCATAATTAGTACATAGAATTGTCAAGCAAGCAATGAGCTTACATAGATAATACCAAATCCAACCCTCTGTAAGAAATCTGACCTTGGCGCCCGAGAGTGCTTGCCCATGATACCGGAGCATGATTCCAGAAAGCGCCTTGGCTTGTAGGAGGTGTATTTCGTCCCAGCAAGAGATTTGTACATGATTCGAACCACGGTACCACAAGACTCGTTCCAGTTGGTCCTGGTGGTCTAATTCCAGCAAGTGTGGTCCCCAATCCATGATGATTATAGTTTGAGAGTATGGTGAGATTTATGGTATGTGGGCGAGGTGGAGGTGGAGGTTTCAAAGGTTATGAAATTCGGTTTGGGCAAGAAGAAGAAGAAGAAGAAGAAGAATCACCAGTGAATGGGACCATATTAAACACGTGGAGTTCTTAACCTTAGAAGCTGGTTTGATAATTGTGGATTAGTTCAGCACTATTCACTTTTATACTGTTACCAATCGAGTATTCCCCGGTCCATGAAAATTGCAATGTCCGTCGCAGAACACGTGAGTAGATATATTCACACGACCGCCCAAGTTCTCCATGACTTGAAGTTTTTCCTACACCACAAAAATAGAACACACACCAAAACAACTGCTCTCGAAGCATCAACTCTCCAACTCCATCTACAATGGAGAAACGAATTTCAAAGCGCCCTGTATGGGAGTTCGTTGAAGCTTCACCACCCCCTCGACCCAACAAGAAACCCCGCACCATTGGAATGTCTTCCTCCCCACTTCCACCCAAGTGTACATTATCACAAGAGACCATCGATGCCTTGCTGAAAGCAACACACAGCAGCGAATTCACCCTATGGCGAAGGACCATGTATTTTATCCAGGCAGGACCTTCAAGCATGTTGCCTGACAACGAAAAGGTGCTCAATGAACGCATAAAGCGTCTGCACGATTCATCCGGCAATGCTACTATCTTCAATAGCAACTTGACCCAAGATCTATGCATTCTTCTCAGTGATCTCATTTGCTGTCCAGCGTTCCATCAAAACCTGGGTTTGCTCCATTATGCTATCCAATTGGCAGTGTACTACCGACTGGGGAGTACTGCCTCTCATCCCAGGGCTCTGCCGACTCTCCTTGGAGCAGAAGCTGATGCTATTATTGCCGATGCGATGAGGGATCATCTCTTGGTTGATAGAGCAAAAGGTGCTATCATAACCCTTCTCAAACACCACCTCGGAGCCGACGTACACGTACCGGACCATTATGAATTCACCATGTGCCTGAAAATGGTTGTGGACCAAGGTTCACAAAGGACGCTCGCGGAATATAGACGCCAACGTGCCAGTGATTGGAGAAGACGATGCATTTCTCCCCTCGACATCGCGTAAGTGCATCCATGAATGAAATCAACGGGACTAACGAGTATAAAGGAGGGTCATAAAAGCATGGGACATATATGCAGCATTGAATGACGGGATATACCCTCTTAGAGATTATCAGCAGATATTTGGAGTCGGAAAGGTAAAAGAAAAGGTCGAAATGATAAGTAATTCTAGCATCTTGGAGCTGAAAAGGGCTTTTCTGTGTCAAAATTCGGATCATAGGTCTGCACCCAACGAGTCCCTTCCCGACCAGAATGCGGAGAATGAGGAGAATGAGGAGAACCATTCCGTCTCAGATGTCTTCGGATCAGATAATCCTTCACCACGACGTGCCAAGTGGCCACCAGACAGCATCCCACACCTCGAGCACCCAAGGCCACAACCCTCGAAGCAACCCGGCGTTCCAACAAAGGGAGACGAGCTCGTCCATTAGTGATGTATTCATCATCTGAGGACGAGGCTGAGGACGAGGCAGTCTCAAGCCATCCTCCGGTGGTTTCTCAGAAGCCATCATCCATACCTGAACCATCTCGCTCGACTACAGGAAGTAGTTCTCAGCACTCAAAGTCCATCTACCATAACGGACAGCTGAAACTATCAGATGCACCACGAGCATCGTCATCAGCATTTCTTGGTGCTACGAGTTCAGTTCCAGCATTGGTTTCGCAAACTGCCGCAACTTCAGCTGGAAAGCGCCAGTCCATACCACCTCGTACAGCATCCAACGAGAGACCATCGGCTTCGCAAACTGCCGCAACTTCTGTTGCAAAACGCCCCTCCATACCACCTCACTCAGCACCAACTGAGGGACCGCAGAAGTCCGAAAGCAGTGCACCATCCAGGCCTTCAAAACCCAAGCTGATATTATTTTCGTCGGCTAAATCTGACAACGGCCCACAAACCATCACCACCAAGCCAAAGCCAAAGCCACGTACGGGGCTTCAAGAGATGCTCAACACATCCCACATCGACCCCAGACTATTAGTGCCCTCACTTCTGAACAGGCCTCCGCAACAACAGACAGATGATGACACGCCGCCGGAATTCGAAACCGGCTGGTGATGAGCGAGCAAGCCACGCCGGAAGGCACCACCACCAACCATTGAGCGAACGGAGGTACGAGTTTGTCAAGGCGACAGATCCTGACATGTAGCAGATATGACACGATAGGAGAGTTAAGCTAGTGCACTATTATGGAAGAAGTACAAGGGGAGCATTGCATTACATGTACATTTTGGTGATTGCCGAAGTTTGGCGGTGTATCATACTCTGCTTACTTTTGCTTTTTTAATTGCAATAGCATAAGATCATTCCGCGATTTGTGAAGCTACTAAGATGCCACTGACAAAAAGAGAGAGAGAAACAAAAACAGAAGCAAGTGCTCAAAAAACAGAATCTCAAATGATTTCCACGACATTTGCACTTGCGGTAACAGGAACACTGCGGACGTTGTATCTGATTTTGTACTATGTGCTTAATTCTCATACCCAAGTCATTCATTGCCTTCCTGGCATCATAAAGCTCCAAGGCTAATCTCCAAAACGCCCACCAGCCATGCATGTATATTGACAGAAAACCCCCACCCCCCTTTATAAAATGCATCGCTAAATCACCCGCCCATCCAAACCGAACTAATAAAAACATTCATACGTGTACTATATCATTACTTCCTCTCCTGTGCCCGTGTCTCATCAGCCTCTTTCAACTCATCCATATAAAATCTCTCGGTCATGCTCTTAGGAGTGCCGGAGTAACTGCCAATACCGCCGCTCTGCCTGAAGCTGTACATGTCGCCTTCGTCGACGCCACTGCGACCGTGTATGCTCCCCACAAAGCTATTGACGTCTCCGAGTGACGCGGCTCGAGCGTGGACCTCGGGGTTTACGATCGGAATGCTGAATGGATGGCCATTGAAAGTGCCGGCTACGTCATTTGATGCAGTAGGCACTCGTCCTGGCCTGACAATCGGACGTGCCGGTGACTGCGAATACTGGCTGAGATTCGCAGGCTCTGCGACAGACTCTTCGGCTACTGGAGAGGCTGGAGACGAAGTTTCTGGTTCATCTTGCTCGACTTGCTCGACTTTTGGTGGACTACGGTGATCGGTGTTTTCGTCAAAGTGGAAGACTTGCTCATCATCTTCTTCGGTAAATCGCATAGCTCCACCTTCGTTGAATGTTGACTTGCCGAGGTTTTCTTTGCCGGTCCGGGGGAAATCAGAGACTTTTGAGACTGCTGGCGACTGGGTATTTTCCAGCTTTGTCGTATAGGTGGGGGGTTGGGTGCTCTTCTGACCCTTCATCGACCTTAGTGGCGGCATATCAAGCATATCGTCATCAGAAGAGGTCTCCGAGTCATAATTCTCGGATCTGGCTCTGCCCTGGGAAGCGCTTTGGGAAGTTTGCTGGCTAGATTCTTCGCCCCGTCCCGAATACTCCTCTAAACCGTAGCCATCGCCTATCCTCAAACCTGACGAGCCATTGGTCCTCGGTAGATTTTCACTTGATGAATCCTGAGATATTCCACCAGATACAGCGACTGATGCTGAGCCATCAGGGGGTGCTGTAACGGTTGTCCACTGCGTACCATCGTCGGCTACAGGGTTTCTTGAGAGTGCTCTAAGTGCCTGCGATGATGAGATTCTCTTTGGTGAGGGCTCGTCGACATCCTCAATTTGCTCTGATCCAGCCTCCTCATCTGAGTCATCGCTTGGTGACTGAGAGCGCTCAGGTATATCCGTAGAGAGGATTAACTGGGAGGGTAGTGGAGAAGCTGTAGGCAGGACTTCTTCGCCCTCTACTTCGAACCGGACGCGACGTGGGCTTGTAAGCTGCTTGTTCGACGATGTGGAGGCACGCCGAAGAGCACTTCGCCTTGTTCCGTCGCTGCTCCAATCTGAGGCTACTGAGACTTCGTCTGTATTTCTTCGTTTCAGTCCGAGGGGTCTTTGAAAGTCGGGGGAGGCTGCTAATGATCGGGTATCGGTGCCTGCAGCATTCTGCATATTGTCCATTTGCATTTCTTTGCTTTTATTCTCCAGCTGCAGGGATATTTGAGAGTCGCTGCTCGATTTGCGCTCGCCCCGATGATGGGTACCGTCGAGGAGGGGTAGATAGCTTGGGGTAAAGAGACCTTGAAGGGCCTTTTCCCGGTCGTGTGGACCTCCTGGACTCTCGTCAACAACTTCTTCTCGCGTTGACACGCTCGGCTTTGTAGGTTGTGACGCCCTTTCGCCCTCAGCCCCAATCTCGAGGCTGCTGGTGCCTGCGGCACACGACTCCACAGCGCCCGCCGGGTCGAGATTGAGAGATTTATACTCCTTCATAGATCTAGCCAGGGCTTTTGAGACTGTCTCGGAGACATCCCTAGGCACGTCGCGCAATAGGCTTTCTGCGTGCTTTGTGAATTCGGAGGCCATGTCTCTGCGATAGAGCCAGACCTTGTGATCGAGCTCGGCCAATTTGTTTTGCAGCTCAAAGACCAGCTTGCTCGCCTCATCCATTGTTGGCGGACGATCGGTCAGTCCGTCGGTGTGGGCGTGGGCAGGGCTGGGCAGGGCAGAGCAGGGCAGGGGCCGGGGTCAATTGAATCCACAGAGATACTGGTCAATGGCGATGCATGTTGCGATTTGTGTTTGGGGGGTGCTGCGGATGTTTGGTGGTGGTATTCATTGAGTTGCACTGTATGAAAGTGTTTTTGATCTGCATAGAAATCCTCGTAACATAGTTCTAGATCTAGCGCCCCCACGCGGTCTAGATTTGCGAAAATTTGTCGATCACTTTTCACGTTCACTTGCACTCCAGTTATTCGTCAATGTCGATTGCTTTGTTACATAATTTAACAAAGAAAGAAAGACTGGGCGGGCAGGACATGGACATGGATATGCTCCCAATAAGCTGCATCTACATCTCCTCTCGATACCCCTATTTGCTACTCGTACAATGGATGAGCTGGACATCCAGTCACGCACCCAGCATCGTCATTGAGGTTGCACTGCAGAGCCGCTCGCCCTGTCCTGTCTGTCATTTCAAGGATTATTATTGATCCGCTTTTGACAGCTGACACCCACTTTCTTCATCACGTGTGCACTGCTTGGTATGAATTGAGCTTTCCTTTTAAAGAGTTTAAGCAGCTGTCGAGAATTTCCACATCTGAGGCATCAAATAGCCATAAAACAAGACGCTTAAGTCTGAAGAGACTGTAGGAAAAGTATGAAAAGGGGGCGGGGCCGAGTCAGCGCCTAAGCGAGCGCCTCCTGCGTGCTGCGTGGGGGTCCAGTTCCAGTTCAACTTGATATCTATATACATAAATAGGACTGCCAAAAGCTACTATTGGCAGAGGAGATAGTAATCGTCAAGTTATCGTAGACGTTTAGATGATGAGCATCAATAATGACTGTTTTGCAATACAGCCTTTGTTGGGTCACCTTGGCCTCGAAATTCCCTTGAAAAGGTTCCTGCCCATGCCTATAAACTCTTCTTATTCATGGAGCATAGCTGCTTTATCGAATAGATCAAGATGAACATCTTTGCAGCTTTAACTTACTCTTTTACAACCCAAGCAGCTTCATCACACCTTTCAAACATCCCAAAGTGGTGATAAACTTCTGCTTTTGAGCCGCCGAATTGATGTCTATGCCAAGTCTGCAGGACCAAAGCTTTTGCAATATTCCTCGGGCTTTTGAATGAATCGCGTTGAAAATTGGGGGGTATTGGGAGAGCTGATATTGAGCTGCACCCATCCGCGCGTCTACGAAATCTCGAGTCATTAAAACCGAAAACTGCACTTTCTAGTGTAACCCGTAGTCCGGGATTGAAAATCTTCCCTGATGGTGGGAGCCCATGCTGTGCCCAGTATGTGTTTGGAAATGTAGGCAAGAAGAGCATGCCCAAATGTAGAAGTTTACGGGGATCGACAGCCAGGAACTCGGTCTTTCGGGCTCAATCGGGTTGCTTTCTGACATGTCTTGAAGGTTTCGTCAATTTGAGATGACTCAAGATGCCAGGATATGAAAAGACATGGACCTGGCAATAATTCCAAGAAATAATTATAAACTCTTGCTATTGCTATGTCCTGCTTGGTGTCTCATACTTCCAAGAAATCAGAACCTCATCTTCAAAAGAAAGAATCTATATCCGCTCGGTTGCGCAACTTTGGTATCTACAAATTCACAAAGCAGAAGAGATCTCTTCATCCAAAAAAACACGATGTATAGCCAGGCTGGTAAACTATTCTACAGACTAGCGGGGAAGAAGTGAACATGTTCGAAGGAAGCCGCCACTTTTTCGCTGATCAGTACTTTATTTGCATCGACATGTATACTCAGCTGGAGAGTAATTCCTGCTCAATTCATTATTACTTGCCGATCATTTACATCTATACAACCACCGTTAACCAGGTATCATCAAACCGTCTTGAAATCTCCGAGACTACATATACTTACCTTCGGCAAAAATCTCAGGCACGCGAAGGATAAACGAGACGAAGATCTTGTGAAGAGCACACTCTCTTTGCTAAAGCCCAACTGCAAACATTTCCTATGCGCGCCCTTGGGTTCGTGGTTCTGGTTCTGGTGATCCCGATCTATTTCATCTGAGAGAACTGATAGGTTACCGCAAGAAGAAATTCAGATATCCCAGGCCACCGCTTTCGTATTGGCAGCAAGGGGACGTAGAGACAGAGGCTGTCTTTTGACTGGAACCAGTAATTCGAGTCCATATTGGAGAGATCGTACACACAATGACCTCTTTCTGTAGCTTGAAGAAGAGCGAAGGGAAAGATATCAGACAAGTTAAGAAGAATTGTTATTGCGGCTTTTGTAGCCCTGTAGCATAAGCTGTTGTGGTCCAGGCAAAGACATGGTTCACGGAGCGCACATCATCCAACCTTCTGCGAGTTCCCTTTACGCTCCAGGTTCGCACAAGAAGCCCCCCGCCCCACCCAATGGTGTTATTGTCGTTGGTTGTCGTTTGCACGTTCAGGAGATAACGGTTTCGGGGGTTGAAGCCTGGAAAGGGGTCCGGCTGTCCTCTCCACAATCTCTCGACACGGAGGGGCGTAGACTGTGGCATCTGCATTTACAAAGAGTCGTCTCATGCTTCTTGTCCAATGAATCTTGACTGCTACCACGGATTAATACGAAGAATTTGAGAATGTTTTGATACCAGAGCGTCGACTGAGTTGAAACCTAACAGAAATACACTTGTTGAGAAGGGGAAGTCATTCTCTGGAACGGAAGTGCAAAAGTAGAATTAGGATGCATTGGTTCTTGGATGGGCATCTCGACTTATCGATTTGATAGATGCTAGTAAGATTGCTCACTTGCTTTTCCTCGGAATGTTTGCAAAGAGTAAGTTATTTGGCATACATTGCGGCTTATTCCATGGATCCAGGGAAACTTGTAGCAAGTAGGCCATACTTGACATCTCCGCGGGTTGCCAATCCTCCTAACAGACACCACTTTTTCGGAGGCCCGAGTTTTTGATGGTTTGGTAGACCTCCATATCTCTTGACGATTGAGTGTAGCGGTACTGGTAGTCACTACTGGTCAGGCATGATGATAGTTCCTCATGCTATGGTATTCTGGCCTCGAATTTACTAGCGCTACAAAGATTCAAGGGTGAAGCAAAGAAGACGAAGAGCTGATTTACCTAAGAATTATTCGACTCGGCAATTGAGTCAGTCCATCAATGTTACCTGCCCCAGAATCGAAGGACAATTCCTAGACGAACATAAGCGTTGACGAACACAATAGCACTATGACGCCGCTGAAGCGTCGCTCTATGTGACAACTACTTCTGAAGTTAACTTTGGGCTCTGTAGTAAGGTTTGCGGGTGATGAGGAAAAGCGCAACACTATATCTTGACGGCGCGAAATTTGACCATCGCGCCTCGGCTTTGTTTCTATCAATGGCCATACAGTACTTCCGATTAGCCGATGCTTATCAAGCGTAACGTTAAGATCTTTCGGATATAGCTGCGGGAGTGTTAAGGCTAATTGATCAATGATCCGGCATTAACTGGCCCCTTAACTTGTAACTTCTAATAGTGACGTTAAGCTCTAGTACCCCCCTTACGAGCCTGCGTGCTTTATGAATACCACCTACCAGAGACCCTGGTCAGACTGGAAAGAGATAATTCGACGACTAAGTCATAATCAAGGTGAGTGCCAAACTTGTGGGTAGTCTTTTTAGCTTCCTGCTAAGTAAGCGGACAGCGAGAAGTTTTGACGAAAGCGCGAGATCAAGATAACGCAAACCAATGCAGTATACAGGTGCGAGAAAAGGAAAAGTAGCCAGCGATAACAGTTAGATTAAGGTTAAGCTCAACTCTATTTCTGAATAGAGGCTGTCTGTTTAATACCAACACTTGAGAGAGTTGTATGATCCTAACCCCAAAGCCTAAAACTTGCTAGGGAGCTGGAGATGAACCAGGCTACAACACCGAGGTCTAGAGCAGATTCAACCCTAAGAACTTATTCAGAATCAAGGGGCTTGCAGAATTCCGCGATCTGATCCTGTCATGCTTACCTTACCATTCGAACTTTTAGTGTCACCTTAACGCTGACCGGACAGAAACACAGAAGCAGATGCACCTTCCTAAAACGCACTCCTGGACTACCGGATGTATCGTTTGGTGATGGTGTCACAGCCCTTCTGTTGGCCAACTCAACTTCCAAACGCCGAAGAAAGAAACATTCCAGCCAATACATCAAGTCGAGTCAAGCAATTTTACCTGCAAGACAAGCCTACACTTGCCTTGCGAAACGGTGCAAAGCATGCCGTCATCCGGTGAGTGAACGTCATGAAGCTCAGAGACCGGAGAAGCTTCAAAGCTTGATGGATGTCCATTTAGAACCTTAAGAAAGACTGGGTACAGTGATAGGGACTGTAATGTCAATTAAGTGACAAGTAATTGTACCTGTCACGTTTGAAACTAGTTCGGGAATTGTGCTGTGGGTGAAGAGAAGTGACAGCGTTGTTTTCATTGTTCCACAAACACGGGTCACGAAACGTCGCCTTCCTCAAGTAATCTGTCGCAACGTCTGAATTCCCAACAGCTGTCGTCTGTCAAGAAGCAGCTTATGCCACCAAACTGGTCCCTGGATCAGCTTCCAGCTGCAAAAATGGCGCAGCTGGGAATCCCAGACAGGCAGAGCGCCTGCAACCACCCAGGCTCAATATTGTTTGATCGATTTGGCGGGTCATCCCAAGTCCAGCCATTCGTTTGTAGAAAAAACAATGTACCGGGGGACGTACTTCTTGCACCATAATGCAGGTTTCCACGAGACTGTTGCATGCTGCACTGATTGTTGCATTTGTATGATCTTTTGGAACAGTACAGCATCGCAGTGTAACGTAAAATTTCAGGTATAGAGATCTGCGATATCTTGTGTACCTGTGGCGCTCTGGAGTACCGGCCAGGATTTATTTCTCTTAAATCCGCCAAATCCCACGAAAAAGCCATGTCTCAGGTCTCCTAGGAAATGCTGACTATACTACTGAAAGCAATTGAAGGGATGCCGATTTATGTGGTTTTGTTGCAGCTTTTGAAATCGGCCTGTCTTTTCTCTTGTCTCCTGGATACTTACCAAATAGTAAAAAAGCTAGAGTTGAGGCAAAATGATACTCGTCAAGGGTTCACGAAAAGCAGTCTCATTGCTGGGATTGCCGGGCCTGCAAGAGCCCGCTGGCTGTGCCATCTGGCACTGGATCCCGGCTCGAGTCATGAAACTTGACAATTCGTGAATAGAGCCCGATGAGGTGGGTGAAGACGGGGAAGCGCAGGATGAATCCTACAGCATGCCGAAAGAAGGGAATTCGGAGAATACCAAAGAAAGATATTATTACATGTACAAGTACCTCTGGACTGCAGAGTACTGCGGGAAGCCGTTTTGATGCCTAATACGTTGCGCAAACCCCTTGGTTGGGCCCTGTATTTGGGCATCCTGCCGTAAACCGTATGCTAGATTGGCGACCTGCCGCACCCACAGTGTGGTGTTTCTCGCAAACTCTCAATCTGCTGGGTCTGAGAGAGGGGGTCTTAATGTGACCGGCCATGCGGTGCTTGTTGTCTCATTCTCATGCCGAATAATCGTGGTCCCTACCTTTTTGAACCCGAGTTGTAACTTGAGAAGGCTTGATACAACAGTACGAGTACAATTTACAACCTAGTGAACCTACAACCAAGATAAAGATATGTCAACGGGCGTACCCGTCCCCGTCCTCAGCCATGGCAGCTGTGTGGCAAAATAAGTCGAAGTTTTCGTAAGTGGACAAGCTTGCGAAAGAATTCCCTGTCTCTGCATGCCTCGTGCCTCACCGTCCGGGTACATGGTTTGGGGTGGTTGGTTTGGCATTACGGGGATGTATAATGTTCATATAGGCTGGGGAAGCGTTAGAGATCTCGATTGACAGGACTGACAGAATGGGCCTATTGGTTGTTGCAGGGTCAGGGTCTCGTCAATCTCACCCCCATGTCGATATCACTCCTCACATCAACACCCCAGATCTTCATTCCCTTGTCCATTTCCACGTTGCACCGCCAACCCCCAGTTGAAAAAGCAATAATTCATTCTACTTATGGTACACTAAAATCCAAACCTCATGCCGCTCGCCGGGGAATTTCCCCTCCAATCGATATCAACACTGAACCCATCGGCGCAGCGATGTGCTGATTGATGCTCAGCAAGCAGCTCTTAATCTGAAGCCACAGCTCCATTTCTCTCATTTCGGGGCTCTGTCAGGGCTCCACCCTCAGTGTAGCTTAGATCGTTTCATACGGTACTTGACACAAAAAACAGCAGAGCACAAGCACGAATGATCTGCATGGCTTGTCCACTGTGTGGCGCGGCTGTTGATGCGTGGAAACATTTCGTCCGATTCGCGCTAGCACGAGGCCATAACGTTGGAACCCATTTCAATGGTTTCACGCAAAGTAGGGAGTACAACGAACATCTTTAGGAACACAAGATCTATGCACAAATTCGATCTCTATTAAGCGAGTACGTATCATCAACATCACCATCACTTCTGCTACGGAGTAGAAAGTTTAGACCATTATTACAGTCCGAAGTGCGCATACAACCACAAACAGTTAGAAGGTAATACTTTCAATAGTCAAGTGACGCGAGTCATGCAAAGCTTATTGATAGTGGCCCGCTGGCCCATTCCCCTTTAAAGACCGAAGTTTCACTAAAGAGAAGCATAGATGTTTAAATCTGATAAAGTCCAGGGAGTATAGTAAAAAGAGAATTGTCTAGAACTTCATGAATCCTAGTCAATAATAGACTCCCTTGTAAGTTAAATGCTGTCACCTTTGTAAGATCCATCGGGCATCAGTAAATCTACCCCTCTCATTGGAGAAACCCTCAACGGCCAAGAGATGCATTTTCGGGGATTTATGGGAAATGATAATTGGCGGAAAGGTCTCGGTGCAGATCATCACCACTCTAGACGTATTTAACGTTGATTCGCATCGACATGCCCCCCTTGAACAGATCTATCAGGCAACAGGCTGGGGATAACCCGCAACATTACGCGCAACGCGTAATCCGCATAGAAATCCAGAATACATTATGATAAAGAGATAGATAGCAACTTACTGTACGTTACGGCGCACCGATACGCAATTTTACACACCCTGCAATCTGCATGACTATTGTCAGCCCTGGTCCTAGCAGCCGCGGAACGCACAGTCCAAGGTTCCGAGTGACCCCAACCAGCATTCCCTACGAAGTACAAGGCCGAATGACTGTAGAGATACTAGCCAGCTTCCTTGACAACGGCAGACTTTAGCCAAGCCTGATTAAGATATTGTGGCTTCCAACCCGGGCTCAAAATGAATATTTAGAATTGTCCAGAGTCTAGCAGCAATGATTATGGATATTATGGTTCTAATTTATCAATTACAGAGGTAGGACTTGCGATGCTTATTATTGATTATAACAAGTGCGGGTATCTTTCTAAGAGATATTAAATATTATAAAGAAAGTAATTACTATTATCCTATATTTTAAGTAGAAAGTTAATAGTTCCCTATTCTTAAACAATAAAGTAGAGTAAAACGCATAAACTATCTACTGATATAATTAGAAGGAGTAGATATATTATTTATTTGAGACATATTCCGCTTTCTATTAATAGAACTGCAAGAGTCCGTTCTTGTAAAGAAGTAGTTTATATATATATTGATTATAGTATAGCATAAGTCTCAGACCCGCGTATCTTGATTATATACTATGCAGCTAGGTTTTCTTTCTTGTACATTTACATGATTAAAGAAGCGGAATAAACCCGTTAACAACATGGTTTAGCAAAGCCCAGTATATGCCTCCAGTGTTCTCAAATAAGCCGTATAAGAGGCGACTTGCACTGTAGTACTAGCCTGCAAGGCACTACCTCGTCGGATCATAACAACGCACGTTTCTTACCCACACTTCTCCTTTCCTTCTCAGTCTTTCTTCAGCTACCCCCTCATCACCATAGATTAACCAGCCAATACTGCCAGATTTAAATCGTGTTAGACGCGTGTTAGCGATGGGAATAAACTCTCTGATCGAATCGCAAAGCTTCTACCGCGCCCAGCAGCACCATCCGTTCTGCAGGTTACAGTTCCAAACACGCCCTTGTTCGGCAGCGAACGTTTCAATCCGGGGTTTTTTTTAGCTTGAACTTTAGCTGTGATCTTGTGGGAACAATCCCTAGCCAGGGACGAGGACTTGGTCGCCGAGTGTGCGACCCCCTAACTTCAAGAGGGATAGAGAAGGTACGATCAATGCACTAGTTTTTATGCTAAAGCACCCTGTCAAGAATCGTGCACTAATCTATTTGGCTAAATCAAGCTACGTACTTGTACTCCATAAACTCCAGTCTTTTAGATTTTGACATCCCACCTCCTCGGCTTACGCCATCATACATATACCACAACTCCCCTGAGGCTCCTCTAGAACTATCTCTTCGCCACTCTGAACAATTCCCAGGAGTCGTTCTTCCGTCTCCCGTGTTAGAGCCTCAATGATCCCTTCTACTAAGAGCGGGACGAGATAACTCAAATCATTTCTAGGCTACGCACCTCCCTCCAGCCTGTGACGGCACTTCATTACGCTATGTGCAATTCCACATCTAACTAAATATCACCTCGACCCTATTGCGGCCAGGCAAATACCGATTTCCGGCATTTGAACCACGGCCCAATCGACTTCATTGTTTCTATTTAATTGAACTAAGTACTGATATACTGGTACATAAGTTATCACCCACCGCAATCTAACAATATCTTCCCTCAAAAGAAGAGCTTCATCACACAGCGAATTCATCTTGGCACTGGAAGACTCCACACACATTTCGACATATACCGCCTGTGGGTTTCTATGCTATCTTTCAAGGCCAAACAAATTACCGACAATTGAGATCTGGATAACTCTATGCACACTTGCTTGCTGTCTACCCAATGCTAGTATAATACTGAACTCCAATAACGAGTTAACGGCAATAGCTGGAAGGTTAGCTTCTCACGAAAAGAAAAAACCTCACCCCTCGTACGACCCAAAAAGCCGCAACGCTGGCCACCATAACATTAAGTCCGTCCTTGTCGGCGGAACTAAACTCGACTTTGTTCAAGGGAGGTCGATCTTTGGAGGGTACGTAGAGATTGTTCCTCATAACCCACGCCACATGTAGCGCTACCAAATCATTGTATATGCGTTCTCGCCTCTTCTAATTTCAAAATAGTTGCATGCCTACTAACAATACTAAATCATAGGCCCAAATTGCTATCCTGGGACCTCTTGTTGCGGATCCAGAAGAGAATTATCTTTGCCGGGTATGGCATTATCTCCATCTCGTCACAAGAAACGCTCAAATCCAAGTCCTATTGGTGGAAACAGTATGCCGGCGCTGGCCTTGCGACCGCCAAATTTCCCTTCTCCTGGAATCATGGTTGGGGCAGAGCGGCAGCCAAGGTCACAGCAAGATCGAGTGGAATTGCCATCTATTCGACAAGTACGGTATACTCCTAACTGCGTATACTACAACTTACTGATATTGACAGGCCGTTCCCGAGATTATCAACAGTCGAGTATCTGCTCAGACCTCGGCATCTGAATACAGAGGTGATGCTTATTCCCCAAACACTGGATCGGAAGTGTCCAACACCCCCGTCTACGTTGAATCGCCATCTCTACATAAACGTCGGAGGCTTTCATCCGAGGACCAGGAATTCGAATTCAGAGGGCGCACAGGTAGAAAGGGATATACAAGTCCGAGCGAACCTACTCAAAGAGCCGAAAGTGTAACTATTTCACCAACCTCTTCAACACGAAATGCAAGTGCACTGCCTTCTACAGAATCCTGGTCGTCATCTAGTCGGAGCAGTCCGTATCCGCAACCACGAGGACATACTGCTGTGAGATCGCCACGTTACGATAACAACCCTACCTTTGAACCTTCGGGTATGAACAGAGCCGACTGGAGACCAACCCTTCCCGGCCTCCCTGCTTTGACTCTCGATCGCGGTCCCCCTCAAGCGCCCCAACATCGTAATAGTGTTAGCGAATACGCTCTCGATTCTTCACGTTCTGGAGCCCGAACATACCCCCAAACGCAAAGTTCATCTTTTGACCCCCCCATTTCATCGTACCATCAGCCCACAATCTCCTATGGCTATCATCAGCCTCGAGGACAGTCGTTCTCGGGTGCTTCTCATGACCGAACGCCATTCTCCAACAATCAACATACCATGTATGGAGGAGGCGGGTTTCCTTATGCCATGGGTGATGCTGGACATGATAGCAAGCAAAGGAAACGCAGAGGGAATTTGCCAAAGGAGACAACTGACAAGCTCAGAGCTTGGTTCGTAGCTCACTTGCAACATCCATACCCCACGGAAGATGAGAAGCAGGATTTGATGAGGCAGACCGGCTTACAGATCAGTATGTCCCTTCACTACATCATAACATTTACAAACGAGTTCGTATTACTAATAATTATACCTAGATCAAATTTCAAACTGGTTCATCAATGCACGTCGACGCCAGCTTCCAGCGATGATCAACAATGCGCGCGCAGAATCGGATGCGAGGTCAGCAAGGGGTAGTGATGGGAATCTTCTTACTGAGATGGCAGTCGATTACGGGGACGATAAACGTAGTGGTCCTTCAGGAGAGAGCGAGGAAGAGGGTGAAAGTTATGATGACGAGTATGACGGACTTCGATCACGACATGCCTTGCAACGTAACACAAAGGGGGGAGCTTATGAGATAATAGAAGATTACAGATATGTGGAAGATGCCTTCACGATGATACATGAAATGTCATTTCAACAAGGTTTCGGGCAAAACAGAGCAGTGCAATGCGAAGCTGCCACCAAGGGAAACAGCCCCACAAAATCTCGGTCCAGACAGGTCTAGAAAGAGACAAAGATATATGCACATAATCGACACGAGCGCAGAACTTTCAGAGATGTCCTATTACACGCTTTCGCAAGCGCCTGTATTATATTATATTGAGTTATCACCACTGGTGCAGCGATTCCGAGTTTGAGCGCGTCAGGGCGGAAACTTGATACCATGTTTCAAACAATAGATAGATAGATATAAGCCAACATGCAATTAAGAATGTTATGTTAATCCGATTTTAATATACTCTTAAAACATACTAGAAGTCAAATCCGCTTGCAGCTAGCCCTAATATGTCAACGAGACTGTCAACGGCATGCCTCAAATCATCAACCGCGAACCGCACAGCCACAACGTTCTTGTGTTACAGATGCGATGTCCAATTATTGGCCTTGTCTGTTTACAATTACGCTTCGCCAAGAGAAACAGCTTTGGCCGGGCTATAACATCAAGGACCCTCGCGAAGAGAAGACCAGGCTTCGGGAGAAGGATTAACCTTGATTGGATGAAATTAACGACCTTTTCCTTGACAAGTCCTCGTTAACCTTTTGATTTCTGAAATAGATCGTAACAATAATGCCAAGAGAGAAACATACCAAGACACTATTTCCAAAGCAGGATCAAACCATGCTTCCAAAATACAGTACGAGTACTAGCTTTGCTTGCCTTCCCGCTGCGCGCTAGTCGAAGTTGAAGGCTCTAGCCTCGCTCTAGCTAGGAGTTTGACAACGGCAATTGATGTTTAGCTTTTAAGTTGACAGGAGCCTGGAGGTGGACGCTGAACGACCCAACCAGGTCTCAACCGAGACGATCTCTTAGTCATGGGGCACTTGTAGGACTAGGTGAGTTAGCAGGGGTATGATCATCTCCGCGCGTCGGGGGATGCTTCCTAATCTTAGGGGCTCTTCAGAACAAACTTTTTGAAACCAAAATAATTGAAAATTTTGTGGGATAAGTGAAAAGGGGGTGACTCGCCAATCTCGCTTAGGCTCATTAAAGCAGAGACTGTGTTGTTTTAACTAGGGATTCCGATTTTTAACGTACAAGAATTACTATAATCAAGTCGGTGTTACATTATTATTTGTAATGAACTTTTTTCCTGTATAATATTGTAAAGTGGGTACATGCCTATAGATAGCTAGATATAGTATAAATAGAGTAAAAGCCCGGCATATTAGAACTGTCTCTATATTAGAGTGAGCTAACTCCTCGAATTGGCTTAGACTATTCCGTATTAGAGGGTCTCAAATGTGGATTTAGTGTCCAGATAGGCTTAGTTCCTACCCGAACGGGCCTAGCGTGTAATTACATCTGTAATCAACTCAGACCCCTTATTATTGTAATTATCGTAATGAATTTAGCGTTACATGTAAAGCCAGATCCCTAGTTTTAATAATGTGCTAATCTTACGTGCAAACCTTACTTTTAGAAGTACGCTCCGTATAATGAAGATTATTGTAGATCCCTCAATAATCGCATGTTATTTGTGGCGCCATCACAATCCCTCCGGCACTCGCACTAGAAGCGTCACTTTAGCTCCCACCCACTCGCGACATAATCCGAAATAGTGATAGTGTTCTAGTAGGACTGATTGTAGCGCCATTACTTAGTATTTGAAATACGGGAAGATGAGACGAAATATCGGTAGGCGTAGGACCTGTCAGACTTGTTCCTGTGTGGGGAACAATAGTCGGATTTGGAATGGCCACAACCGCTCTAACCGATTTAGCTCACTTCTGTGCCTTGCCGTCAAGAACCGTAAACGTATCAGTAATCACAAGAACCCTAGATTCGTATCTAGTTCCGTGAGTTAGGGCAGTGTCTTGAGAAGCTATCACATTAGTGATTTATTACTCAGCTTAGCAGGTGATGGGAGCTATACGCTTGTCGAGACTCGAGACGAGGGATCATTAACTCCCGCAGTATTTTACCGTTTTACGGCCTCCTCCACAAAAGGTCGCAGTGGATAGGGAAAAACAGCACTATTTATAATGTACCAGGCGGCGTGGAATATTAAAAGTTGACCACGGTGAGTGCCGTCTTTATCTATTTAGCATAAGGAGGATTAGGCTTTTGGGGAGAAGGCCGTAAAACACTGTAGGAGTTAACAATGCAACTGTAGAACTTTTTATATACTCCTGTATGGTAGCTTTTGATGATTGTGTTATGTCATAGAGTCCTATTTTGATCAAATACTAAGCTATTGCTGTACTGTGAATTTGACCTGTGAATAAGCTTTCTTGAACCCCTGGCGCAAATCTTAGATCCACCAGATCCATCAAGGTCATCTGAAGATGTTGCTGTCAGATCGGCGACCCCTGTACGAATGCGAGACCGAATGCGACTCATGCGAGAGAAATGCTGTGGCGTATATGCTCTCAAAGTAGTCCGTGCCGTGCTGCTTCCCGTGCCGATATTGCCGATGATCTACAATCTCTCAGTCTGCCGAGTGAACCACAAGGCCTCGTGGAGAAGATCGGCGAGGTGTCAGATCTGAGATCTCTATAGAGGCTTCTATAGCTATAGAGTAGCACGTACAAGTACAGAGTAGCTGTACTTTGCCTTTGGTCCCGGGCCGCTGTTATGCACTCAATGCACTCTAGCGGTTGTGGCTCACTGCTTAGTGGGGCCGCGGAAGCTTCAAGGAGGAAGACACAAGTAGACGGTCGCGCGTGTCGTGGCCTAACGCTTAGTTAATAACTTAACGATTAATGCATGAAGTACCAGACTGATAGTGCTGTTGACCGATGTCTCTAGTGACGACAGCATGTTAACTTTGCGTCTGTTTGTAGCAGGCGTACTTCTCGGATCGAACCTTCTATATTGTCTCTTCCTTCCTTTCTTTTCTTGCAACTCTTCAATAGCCGACGAAAAATGCAAGTTTTATGTCCACTTTCGGGCTCCTGCTTCAACAATTGGACAATTTGCTGTGCTGGTTTAAACTGCACTGCTCTCTCTTCGGTTATTATAACTTGCGAACAAGTATTCTTCGGGTTGAATAGCGAAGGGATCTTGAGCAACCTTAGGACGTATAGGAGCCATTTGCGGAGTGATAGAAAACACTCTACGCTTTCTATTGAATACACTCATTTTTTGTAAGCAAACTCGAGCTAAGATATACCTTTCGTGTTGCGTTGCGTTGTCTTGGAGATAAGCTTTTTCTGGAGTCCTCTCATTTGCAATGAAAATACCAGACTTGATTTGCGAGAAGAGCTTTCTCACTTCACTTTGTCTAGAGCCTAGAGTCTCTATATCCAGTTGCAGCACTCGCACTCAACGTCGCAGGAAACATGCTCTGCGCACCCACTCGGGTGGCGGACAAGACTTTAAACACGAGCACAACCATAATTCAAGCAAGCAGGTGCACTCACTCTAGCTGAGTAGTGGATGTTCTTGCTACTCAGGAAGCACTGCTTAATTGCTTCGCTTGCCCATGAAATATTGCTTCAAGTGCGCTTTTTATATTTGGAGTTGAGCCAACCTTCACCGTGTTCAACTCCGCGGGACAACGCTTCGTGTTAGAACAATGCAATGGATAGTCGGGTAAAGTCAATTTACTCTACTGCACTTTAGCAAATGGACCCCCTCTCCATGGTGCATTCCCTGCAGAACTTTATTTCAGGCATCGTCTCCGGATCAGTTTTCTTCTCCGGATCAGTTTTCTTCTTACGAATTTCAGCCAAGTAAACTTTCACCCAACCCTAAATAGCTATCTTTCTTGAAGACTTTCCATCAAGTATTAGTGGGTTTTCAATTCCCAAATGAGCTTTCTTCAAGCTCAAGTAAAATTTATGCAAAGTTGTACGAACCTCGTTTATTTAGTTGCAAAAACTCAAGTGGTATTCTTCAACTATCGAATATCGACATCGCTTCACTTCACGAATCTCCCAGTACCAAGTCTACATCTCAAATTTCCTTCCAACAGGACAATTTTGCTAATGTTGGGCCCGGATTTTCTGATGACACGACGCTACAAACTCCAACCACAATAGCTTCCCTAACGCCAGCAACCCCCGCTGCTCTCTTATGCTATTACAATTTCGCGGGGGAAAACCTCTAGGGATCAAAATACTCATCATGTCATACTACTTCGTCCCACAATTCGTTGCAATTGTCCTCTACATGTTGTCCGAGCATATGACCAATCAGACTGCACAGAAAAACTAAGCGAGGAAAAGGGGAAGAAGAGCACCTCGGCGAGACTTCAAAATAACTGATTATACCTTCACTTATTGAAAGCATATAACATCACCAAGTGTATATTATATTGAAACTCCGTGAAGATGTGTATTAGACCATCAAAAAAATGTATAAAGGAATGAATCTTCTAGCATAAATCGAAATTCGCAATTCCACGAAATACCACTCAGTCGCCCGAGAAAGCCGACCTCTCTCTATTTCCATCCTGTAACAATTGTAAAAGACCCGGTTACATTCATACTGAAAACTATACAATTGAAATACAAGTCCAGTCTAAGACGAAGGAATATGACATCTCTTCGCACAGCTACTCATCAGCTCGGCAAAAGAATCAGGAATATGGCCCCTAAGTCTATCAACCTGTCTCGCATCCAAAGACTCCGGATACCCCAACGCAGCCTCCAAAACCCCATCATCCGGAATCGAGAAGAACGTATTAGCAATCTGGACCCTCCCCGCATCCTCATTATCAAACGCCGCCGCAAATACAGCCGGCTCACACGTCGGATTAAACTGGAAATGCACCTCTCCCTGCGGGAAGAGCATCCCGGTATACTGCGTCAGGTTCGCCATAACCACGGGCTCAGGAATTGTAGGGTTCGCGACGGAATCGTTGGCTCGCCTGGTCAAATCGGGCACAGACTCTAGGACTAGACCGCCGATTAGTCGGCCCTGGACGACGGTCAGGAATTCGTTGGCGCGCGGGTGCGAGTGTGGGACGTTGAGGCCGCAGGCGTCAACGAAGCCGATGGCGGCACTGACGTGCGTCCCGATTAGAGCTGGGAAGTTGTCCACGGAGGCGAGTACGATTTCTCCCCCAGTGGGAGCCACGTGGGTGGTGTTTACGAATTGGAAGGTGATGTTGCATGCGTTGGGGGGATTGGGGAGTAAGATGGCCTCGCGATCTACTTCTGAGGGGGCGAGCATGAGGAGTTGTTTTAGTTCTTGGAGCGATGGGGTAGAAGTTGCACATGGCGGGAACGTAGAAGTAGATGGCTGTTGCAGTACGAACTGTTGCTGGTATTTTAAAGAAGAAGCTGTCGTTGCAGTAACCAAACTGGCTATGAGGGCCAGACGCATTAAGCTTTTAGGCATTCTGGGTTTTGAGGGTTCTTTTTCAAAATAGGGGGAGAAGAGTTGGAGGGTTGGGCCTTGGGGTTATAATGGGGACCAAGCATTAACAAGTAAACTGGCCTCGCTCCAGTCGTTTCTAAGAATTTAAATTCCTTTCAATACCTTTTAACTCCAAAACCAATCATGGCGCTTTACATCGGCGTTATACAGCAATATTGCTTATTCTTTCTTTTGCACTCCGCCACCCTCAGACACAATATTCAGTCAATATTGTGTCTGTAAGCCGCCTCATCAAATGTAGTCAGAAAACGCCAAAGCTGCGGCTCATATTTGTCAGGAGGTACCAAGAACACTCTTTTGGAAGCCCCGAGAAGAGTCAAGCTGGAGGCAAAGGATCTCAATGCTTGTTTATTGGTTGAGATACAACTGTGTAGATATCGCTCGTAGTACCTTGTGCTCGGTCAATATGATGTAAGCCTCCACATCTTACTGTCTGTAAGCTGCCACAGCAAGGCTCCGACGGCGCGGCCTCAAAACAACCACCGGAATCAGAATAAGACATGAAAATGGCACGAATGGCTGACTTGGTGCCGGATCAGGTAAGTAGTAGCCTGGATATTCGCAGATATGGACAAGATTTTTATTGACTTTCTCTTTCACACTGTGCGGGGCTTAGCACAGGGCGTATTGGATATATAAAACAATGTGACTTCTTTTTCACAGTTGTAGGAGCACGGGAATCTGTAAAATACTAAAATTCTCAAATAGTAACGAGTTATGAGAAGCAATGCTTATAATTGACACCCTGGATGAAAACAAACAGCCTCGTTTGGACCTGATCATCTACGAGAAACATTGCTTGCCATAAGAGCCTTAAAATTAAATAGCAACTCTCTGACATATTTAGACCCCAGGGGGGGCTGGCTCTTCCTTTTTATCATAAACTGGAAATCAGACAAAATACGTATATTTCCAACTGCCTCGTCTTTTGACCGATGCATTAATCTGCTCGATTCAAGAAGAATCCCTCAAATCTAGATAACTAAAAGTGTGCAATGCTTGAGTTCAACTTCTAGAACTTCAGCTGGAAGCTGACGTGAGGATGAACCAAGGTATTGGTAAGTGACGAACTCGTGACCCATGAATCCCAATAACACTGCCACAAAAGGATAACGACTTCATGTAATCAGAGGCAGAATTCATCCCTCCAAGAAGCAGACTGGTAGCTTTTTCTTTTAGCTTGCGCGGGATTTGTCCCAATGAGGTAGAAATAGACCACATGACGTGAGGGTGAACAAAGGTAGACTTTGATTTTGTCAAGTCACTTGACTATGAAATCGATTATCCACGGCCATTCCAAGGCCATTGATATATGAATGAATGATGGATTGTGCAGGGTTGCAAAGCTGGAACATGCTGATTGGTAACATGCTGACTGGGAACATCCCTAAAATACTTTTAAGATTGAAGAAAGTCAAACCCCAGTTTCTGATCACTTCCGACATTAACTAAACTCTGGATAGTCTTTCAAAAAACTCCAGTTGAGTTAATAAATTTAGGAATCACTTGGCATGGTACCAGAATTTAAAGACTTAGAATCAGAACAAAAGTCCTGGATTGTAAGCATGTTCATTTCTAAAAGAAAAAAAGACGCCCCTCCAGAAGCCTCCAGAAGTAACGCCGAATGTATACAATATGACTACCGCGTCTTGTAGTAGTAAACAATTACTCCACCCAGTCTTCAGCATTCTTTGCGAAGCCGATGAAGTGCATTAATCCAATAGACGCCTCGAAATGATCAAACACCAATATGCCATTCTCCCCCACCCTCTTGATATCACGCATCACTACTCCGCTCACGGACCTTTGTTGACTTCTTTGCGGTGCCAATATGAGTGTTATGAACCTGCATCTGAGTTAGTTCTTGAAATGTGATCTTGCATGTGGAGATGCCTACCTTTGTAGCGAACTTCAAGCTCGTCAAAGTCTCGCTCAGATGGGCTTCCAATGGACTTGCCATTACGAACATCAGCGTCTTTGAGTTGCCACCGAGTGAGTATTGCAACAAATAGGTCAACTGCTAAAGTCAGTACTGTGGGAAAATAGAACAGGGAGCTTCTCACCTTGGAATTTCGGTAGGGTATATGGCCACCCTCCTTGCCCTGACCCAAAGCTCCAATAACATCTCCCAGGCAGCTCAAACTCTTATTGATGTTCTGAGTCTCCTTCATTCTATCACCCTCAGCACCAGACTGCTTCAATCTCTCGGAACCAGCCAGATCGACCAAGTTGAGTGTACCCTCAGAGGTTTCATTGGTCACACTATTACGGCCAACAAGCTTTAGCATGAACACACTGTGCGAACGTGACGAACGTTCGTTCGACTTGGTTGCTGCAACACTACGATTGGCATCGGCCTGCTTCAAAATCGATTCGACAGCATTTGGTGAATCCAGTGGCACAGACCTCAACCCAGTAACAATCGTCTGCTTCTTCTGCTCATCGTGTCGAACCTCATGCTTCTTTTTGTCAAAGTCCTTCGAGTTTCCAAGAAGATCGTGAATCTCCTCATTGTATACCTCAACAAAGCTGCCTTCCATGGTATAGGTCCAGCCCTTCTCTTGAAGATTGGTTGCTGTCTCGTAAATTTGATGTGTTGCACGAGGGATCATTCCGTCGGAAGATGACATGGTATGAGTTTTGCCTGATCCAGTTTGACCGTAACAGAAGATACAGACATTGTACCCGTCTAACGCGCTTTGGACCAGCTGAGAAATTTCCCCGAACACTTCTTCATTGTTGCTTTCTGGTGCGAAAACCCGGTCGAACGAGAAAGAATGGGCCTTTCGTGTAATGTTGCCGAGACTGCTCTTTTCTTCCTTACCTAGTACCTCTAATTCTTTTGACTCTTTGTCGGTGTCTGGGTATTTGAGTTTGGCGGCCTGGCCATCTTCACTGTTGAAAACTGGCCGAACTCTGCACATAACTCGAATGTTTCCCTTCAATTCTTGGACCTGGTTGTGCAGAATTCGTCTGAGGGTCTCTTCCTTGACCAACTTTTGGTTTGAAACTTCGGCAGATCTAGTGGCTTCTTGTAGTCGAGATTCCATGTCGGCAAAGCTATCAGACTGCGCCTTGCTGCCGGATTCGAGAAAGTGTATGCGTGCTCGGAGACTGGAAACGGTGTCCTCCAAAGTTTGGATAGTAGTAGATGTTTCAACGCCTGTCTTCTGTAAAGTACCCTTGAGTTCCGTGATGCTCTTTTCCGCGGTTTCTTTCGAAGCTTGCTCTCGCTCTAATTCGCCCTTGACTTTGTCTAGCTCGGCACGCAGATTTTGGAGATCGCGTTCCTTTTGCTCAAGCCCCAGGTTCAAATTCTGGTTTCCCTTTGTGATCTGGACCTCGAGTTCCTGAACCTCTCGCAATCGACGAATTCGCTCCTCTTCAAGGTTATCATGGCTTCGCTTTTCCATCTCTCGAACTTTGTCGTCAAGTTCAAGAGTCGTTCGACGTTCCATCTCGCGAATTTCATCCCGATGTAGACGAATAAGGCGGTCAACCTCGTCAGTATGGTCACGTCTGACGCGGTCAACTTCGTTTCGATGTTCTCGCTTGGAATCATCCAGCTCTATGCGATGAGCTCTCAATTGGTCATCGAGACTAGAATTGGTTGTTAGTAGCTTCTGCTGAAGCATCTCAGAGGTTTGCCGCATGGCATCTAAGTCAGTTTTTAGGGTTGTGTTGGATGATGATAGTTGTGTACGAAGGCTTTCGAGTTCGGTGACTATAGATTATCAGCTGATTATATCGTGTCGTAAAGGGAGAGAACTAACTTCTGGCTTTGTAGAGTTCAACTGCCTCATCCAGGCCACTGCGTTCGACATTGGTGCTAGCCATTCTATCTTTCATTTCAAAGTACATGGCTTCCATGTCTTCGAGGCGACCGCGGACATCCCAAGCTAGAAATGGATCATTGTTAGAATTGCTTGTCAAGCGCATGGATTTGTGAGGGGAGGTTCTTGGATTTCTGGAAGGAGTAGCAGGCAATGAAATGCGTTTGTTTCGCACAGGAATCATAGATGGTGACTGTGGAGCAACTAAGCCGCCCTCTGGAGGTTCAAACAGCACCAGAGCACCACCAGGGCCGTCAGTTCCCAGATTACTACCATTTCTGAGAAAAGGGTTGTGAGATAATGATCGACCTAATGGCGGCTGACTTGATTCTCCATCATCCAGTCTCAATTGACTCATTGCCGTACTCACGGACAATTCTCTGGTATCCTTGAGGGAACTTTGAGAGTTGAGTTGGTTCATTGCACTTGACGACTGTGATCTTCTGCCTTGCATTGTCGTAGATCTTCGCGACGATGTAACAGAAGACTGAATTGAAGGCAATGATTGCATACCCTGTCTTCCGCCTTGTGATGGAATATCTTCGTCGGAAGAAGTGGTCTCTAGTGATGAAGATGGCCTCGAGTTTGGGATGGCGGTCGTTGGTCGAGACGATATGGACTGGTTGAAGGATGCCGGTGCCTGGTAACGGCCACCTGCGTGGGCTGAGGTAGAACGGTTATGACCTGGACCGACGCTGTTGGAGAAATTGTGGTTTGACGTATTGCGAGACGATACTGATGGTGTGCGTGATGATACAGAGGCTGAAAATGTTTTGTTTCGAGTGTAGCTGGAAGATGAGCCTGCTACGCCTGACCTCTGCAAAGGATGTTAGTGACAATCTTGGAGGAAATAATCGTGAATTGCGTCAGTCGCCAGGTTTTATCAACAGGTATAAAACGAAAATCGCAAGAAGCCGTGATTTTGTCCGACAACTGGTGTTCTTGCTTCGAGTCTGGTTTGACGATTAATATCCAGGTTCGTATAGAAGCCTGAGCCAAGTTCTGAGCAATGTCCGTTTTGCAAGCACTCCATTCGAGCATATAATTGAGATCGTAAAGGTCGATCTTTTTTCGCACCAGAGTACGTAAAGTGGTTAGGCGCGCTCCGCAAGTAAGCTCCAATTTTGGAACTTGCTCACTCCAAGAGCCGATATAATGTTGAACCATCAACTTCTGCCAAGTTTTCTCCAAAGAGATGCAGCTGAGGGATGCTAGAACAACAGAATAAAGGTCGTGATCTGCGATGTCGAGTTCCCCGTTGCGAGATAGTTCACCAAGTTTTCCTTGATTATACAGCTGCTGCACTTGGGCCATTGGAGTCGCCGGGAATGATGTTTGTGTCGGGGAATAATGGGGGATAATGTTGTTTGAAGATGAAAAGAACTTACTCCTGTAGGGACGAGTGAAGTACCTTTCATGACGGGTCTTGTACTTGGTGTGGCAGCCACGCGGGACGTGGGCTCTCCTGCTCTTTCCACCAAAGTCTTTCGTTGTTTGGGTTCCGGTTCGTTATCTAAGTAGATTGCATCAGTCTCCTTCCAATCTACCAACATGGGTTACCTACTAGTTGCGCCGAGTTTGTGCTTCATAGACGTTGGCGGGGCCATCTTTGAGGAGGGTTTCGACCGCGCATTGCTATCGGATTCGGAGATCTCGAAAAGGCCAAATTTGCCTGGCGATGGAATCTTGCTGGGAGGGCGCAGCTGCGACTTGCGCATATACTGTCATGAACGTAAGACGGTCAGTCAAAAGATGGCGATGTAAGGTGAGATGATTGGCAAGAGTCTTCATACCGAGTTCTCTTCTGAATACTCCATATTCAATCGCAGCGATTGCTACTAGAATGAAAACGCAATGACATGCAGATGCAGATGTTGGTTACAGGCTGAGGAGTCTAAAAGGGATTCGCGCTTTGAGAAGAGATAGGTGTTAGGCGCGTCGTGTCGAGTCGTGAAAACCTGAAATGTGGTGGTGGAGCTTGTCGTCGATATTCCGTATTTTGCTTGAGGTTGCGTTGTTTACAAGATAACCTTTACGTTACCTAAGCTAAGGTATACATGCCTGTCCCTAGCAACGCGGGCGCGGTAAAAAGTCGGGCGGGACGGTACTGTAATCCCTGTCTTATCACATGGCATGCCATGCTTTGACACCGCCAGATTGATGACTTGCAGACGGTGATAACGAAGTATCAAAAGTGAAGTGCATTCAAAATACAACATCTGATCCTCTTCTGTTGCAGCATTTCCCCTTCCATCAGCATACATACACGTATACACGCTGCACGCGCAATACTTGAGATACCCTAACTAAACAGAGCCGCTACCATGTCCCAATAATCTTTTCATTTCCCCGGCCAACTTTGCATCTTCTCTTCATGTTTCTACCTTTGCGCCAAACACCACACGCATAGTACATCATGGAGAAGTACTCCCAGTTCCGAGACCGCGGTTCGTATCACTCCACTCCATGTCAGGAATTCATCCCAGCTAATGCGTTGTACCTAGGATCTGGAATAGCCCCATTCTTTCCCGTTTCGTCGCAACCTGCAGGAATCTATCTGCCAGTCCATATTTTCCTCTTCCTCTTCAAGCTGCCCTTCTTCATTGCCATCTCGACCACATACTTCCTCTTCCTACAATGGTTTCCTCTCGGCTCCCTGGCGAAAAAAGCAATACTTTGGATGATATTGGGAATCCCGGGTGTCTGGTGGATTGACCTACAAATTGATGGCGTGAAGAAGGGATCATTGGCAAAGAAGCATGAGGGCCGGGTACCTGAACCAACAAACATTATCGCATCCTCTTTTACATCGCCCATCGATTCTCTCTACCTAGCTGCCATATTCGATCCTATATTCACGGTATCCTACCCTCATACACGCCAAGTACAATATATCTCATTATTTGGCGCCATCTTCCGAGCACTTTCAAAACCCAAGGAATATCCTCCCAAAGGAGCAAAGATGACTGATCTAAAGACACTTTTGGCTGAACATCCGACGAGAGTTATTGTCGTGTTTCCAGAATGTACTACGACGAATGGGAAAGGCATTATGCCTTTTAGTCCAAGTCTTCTCACAACGCCACCAGGAACGAAGATCTTCCCAATCAGCCTCCGATATTCTCCTCCAGATGTCACTACCCCAGTTCCTGGACAATACTGGGCATTCATTTGGAATCTCCTTTCGCAACCTACGCATTGCATTCGAGTACGGATTGCGGAAGTTGTCTACAATACATCCAAGCCAACAGATGCAGAGAAGAAGGATCGATATTTGACGAATTTTATGGATACCCTTGGGGAGGATTCAGCGGCGACGAGTAGCTCTGATACTTTGACGAGTCTAAGTGATCAAGCGGGCGAGGTCAATGTGGAGGAGAAACGAGTTTTAGATAAAGTTGGAGAAGCGTTAGCACGTTTGGGTAGGGTTAAGCGGGTGGGATTGACGGTGAAGGACAAAGTGGAATTTGTACAAGCTTGGTCGAAGAGGAGATAGATGGTCTCCGGAGACTTTGACGCCTTTGGTGGATAAGGAAGGTGATTCTAGAGCATAAAAGAAATCGAAAACAATTCATGTGCCTTTGCGTGATCCGAATAACAATTCTAGGTTATACAAGCACTATGAGTAGTACTCGTCCTTACAGCGTAAGAGTTCTCGTTTTCTTATAATATTGAATACCAAACACTGAATGCCAAGCCAAGTCAGATAGATGCGGTTGAGGCGGTAGTGTATGTTTACAACTCCGTACAAACGTTTTGTGTTACTTATTACAAAATAGATCCGAAGTGTCGCATGCATGCTTCTAAAACTCCTTTCAGGAAAATCCTCAACTTTCACTTCATTTTTCTTCTAGGAATCACCCCCATCATTCGAGACAAGACAAGACCCGAGTCATGTATCCAGCGATTACTGTTCCCTGCAATCATGCAGGGACTCGGAAGCTCCCGAAGCCCCACCCAAGCTTCAGCCCTTCAGTCATCTACACGTCTTGAGACATGGACATGCTCTCTTGACCTCTCATACCTTCTTCCATATATTAACATCATATGTCCTCACTCAAGCCATCGCTCACTCTCTACATTTAGAAACACCCATAAACCTTCCACCGATCAAAATGCAACTCCCATCCCTCTTCACCAACACCCTCTCTCAACTATCGCTTCTCTCCCAAACCCCCTCACATCCAACCCCAACCCCAACTCCCTCTCCGCCTCAAGCTGCCCCGGCAACTCTCCAATATCGTGTCAGAATAGCACCGCGGCCCCCGACTCATGCTGCTTCATCTACCCCGGCGGCCAGCTCCTACAAACACAGTTCTGGGATACAAGTCCAAGCATAGGACCGGATGATTCTTGGACACTACACGGCCTCTGGTACCCATCCCCCTTTCCTCTGGCCTTTCCACTGCCCTCTCTAAATCCAAACGAAATCTAACAAACAAAGGCCCGACCTCTGCGACGGTTCCTACCCAACCTACTGCACCTCCGCCCCCCAATACCACAACATCACGACCCTAATCTCCACCCGCGCCCCCGCCCTCCTCTCCACCATGGAATCCTACTGGCTCCCCAACGCCGGCACACTCGAGCACTTCTGGGAGCACGAGTGGAACAAGCACGGCACCTGCATCAACACGCTCGCGCCAACCTGCTACAGCCCCTCCTACACGCCCGGCGACGAGGTCGTGGATTTCTTCACGCGCACCGTCTCGCTGTTCCAGACCCTCGATACCTACACCGCGCTCGCGGCCGCTGGCATCACGCCTTCGCGCACCGCGACGTATGCGCTGGGGGATATACAGGCGGCGCTGCGTAATGTGACGGGGTTTGAGGCCGTGGTGGGGTGTCGGGGGAATATGCTGAATCAGGCGTGGTATAGTTTTAATGTCAAGGGGAGCTTGCAGGGTGGGGACTTTGTGCCTGTTGATCCGGCGGGGAAGGGGTTAAGGTGTCCGCAGAGGGGAATTAGGTATTTGCCTAAGTGAGGAGGTTATGGTTGTATATTGGGGGTGGGCTTGGATAGAGGAAGGCGGGCGAGAGGGCGTTTTGAGTTTATATTGTAGAGAGGATGATACCAGGATACATAGAGGTGAGAATAGCGAAGCTTGGATATACTTCTTCAGAGTTCCCGGCTTGCTTGAACTTGCTCTTTAGAAGTGATTATTCCCCCAACGAAAGAAACCCCTCCCCAAGCAAACAATGCACACTCTGTGCCCAAAATCTGCTGTAATATAAAGCCAGTCAGTCTCCTACAAGCAACTCAAACCGCCATCATACTCCATACCATACCCAAACAACCATCACTGACATATCCCTCCCCATCCCATCCCATCCCATCCCATCCCCACCAGTGAATTCCCCCCACCAAACTCACTCCCCATTCCCCCCAACCACATACATAACCCAAAACAACTGTTTATTCCTTCCAAAAACATCCGTAATGGTGTAATGGTTAGCATTTCTGCCTCTCATTCCGTTTCAACATCCCTCACGGGCGAGAGATTGGAAAGGGTGCTAGTCTTATGGACTGGCCCCGGGTTCGCAGGAGATCAGGGTTCAATTCCCTGTTACGGAAAATTCTTTTGGTGAATTTTTTTGGTTTGTTGGTGAATTTTTATAATCTTTTTGTGACCTTTGTTTGGAATAGGCAAATGATGTACAAAGTTCAAGACCAAAAAAAAAGGAGATGGATGATGGAAAAGCTTCTCCACAAAATTTTCATATATCTCGATATACATATAGGCACAAGAAGCAAAATACGCCCCATGAGAGAAAGAAAGAAAGAGAGCAGTCATTAAACTTTTGTTATATGAAATACACTCCTCTTATATCTCCCCATCGGTGATACACCCATGACTAGCATCACTGACATTCCTCGCGTACTTTGCCAACGTCCCCTTTTTATACTTCAGCTCCGGCGCCACAAACTCCTTCCTCCGCTTCACCAGCTCGCTCTCCGGCACCAACAGATCTAGCACCCGGTTCTCCGCGTCAATAATAACAGTATCGCCATCCCTGACCAGCCCGATCGGCCCTCCCTCCTGTGCTTCAGGAACAATATGTCCAATCAAGAAGCCGTGCGAGCCCCCGGAGAATCGTCCATCGGTGATGAGTGCTACGTCCTTGCCGAGTCCTGCGCCCATGATGGCCGAAGAGGGCTTCAACATCTCGGGCATGCCGGGACCACCTTTAGGTCCCTCGTAGCGGATGACGACAACGGTCTTTTCGCCCTTTTTGATCTCGCCCCGTTCCAGGGCTTCGATGAAGAAGTCTTCGTCGTCGTAGCACTTTGCTTTGCCCTCGAATCTTAGCCCCTCTTTACCTGTGATTTTGCCTACACTGCCACCTGGTGCGAGAGAGCCGCGGAGAATTTGGATGTGTCCGGTAGATTTGAGCGGTTCGGAGAAGGGACGGATAATGGTTTGGTCAGAAGGGAAATCTGGGGCAGATTCGAGGTTCTTGGCGAGAGTTTCTCCTGTGACGGTCATGCCTGAACCGCTGATGACGCCTTCTTTGAGAAGCAATTTCAGGAGAGCAGGTGTGCCACCGATGTTGTAAAGGTCGTTCATTACGTATTTGCCAGATGGTTTGAGATCTGCCAGCAAGGGAGTTCGGTCTGAGATGGCTTGGAAGTCGTCAATGGTGAGTTTGATGCCTACGCTGTCGGCGATGGCGATTAGGTGCAGGACGGCATTTGTAGAGCCTCCCGTGATATTAACGACGACCATGGCATTTTCAAAGGCTTGTCGGGTCATGATATCACGGGGTTTGATATCTTCTTGCAGGAGCTTCTTGATGGCTCCACCAGCTGCGAGACATTCGAGGTATTTCGCCTTGGAGTCGGCAGGGTTGGTGGAAGAGCCAGGAAGCGACATTCCCATGACTTCAATGGCTGTAGCCATCGTGTTGGCAGTATACATTCCTCCACAAGCTCCTTGACCAGGACAAGAGTGACGGATAATATCGAAACGCATTTCCTCTGTAATCTCACCGGAAATAAACTGGCCGTAAGCTTGGAAAGCAGAGACAATATCAATATCAGCATTGTTCTGCGTTTTAGAGCAACCAGGCTTGATGCTTCCTCCGTAAACCATGAGGGAAGGTCTATTCACTCGCCCCATAGCCATCATCACACCAGGCATATTCTTGTCACAACCCGGGATTGAGATATTGGCATCGTACCACTGACCGCCCATGACCGTCTCAATACTATCTGCAATCAGATCTCTTGATTGCAGACTGTATCTCATACCCTTCGTACCCATGGACATGCCATCAGATACACCTATAGTGTTGAATTGATATCCAATCAGACCTGCTCTCTCGACACCTTCCTTGACTTTGTGGTTGAGGTCCAACAGGTGCATATTGCATGGGTTTCCTGTATACCATACTGACGAAATACCCACCTGTGCCTTGTTCAATCCTTCTTCGGTCATGCCAGTTGCGTATAACATAGCTTGGGAAGCTCCTTGTGATTTTGGTTGAGTGATGGCCGCGGAGACTTTATTGAGCTTGCGTTCATCATTTTGACTTGCTCGAAGAGGTGTAGTTGTTGAGAGGGAACGGCTATGAATTGTTAGTTAATTGATCTGTGTATTGCAGGGATACTAACATATATTTAGAGCTTCTTCTCGAGGTGAGAATAGAGGCATTCGCCCGCATCCTCAATTGGGGGAGAAGCATCTTGTCAATGGCAGCAGATCAAATTGGGTCACTCCTGGGCAATGAGAGAGAAGAGTAATTGGCCACCCTTTGATAGATGTTGACCCTTCTTTGACTATGAGTCAGATTCAGCTCTACTCTACTCTTCGAACTTTTGGTTTAGTTTTGGTCCGCGATGTCGGAGGCTTTTTTACAATCTGTAAAGCGAGCTGTTTGATTGGTCCACAGGAAGATTGCATGGATGTCAATGTCCGTCTTCCCCGATATGTTTATCCGATCCGATCCGTCCCGTCCACTTCAAGACTTCAGCTTCGGCCATTCTACTCCACCTCAAGTCCACCAGCTGAAGCAGAGAACGTGGGGTTCACATGCTGTTTGTGCCCCGCCTATCTCTGCCCTGAACAGGAAGGGGAGGGGAGGGGTTGCGCTCTACTTGAGTACTTTACAATGGAGACCACCTCGGCACCCTAAAGTAGTACTCGAGTAGTAAGTCGCCGAGATGTTGTGATTGACATGAGATGAACATGCTATAGATATATAAGAATCCTCAACTTCCCGCTACTTGATGAATTAGTACAATTGAAATTGAACTTGACCTTGAAATTATCCATTCACTTAATCTTGATACCGGAGATACCCCGCATTGCACTCCCGTCAACATTTACTTTTTTTACCTACAAGTATCTTTCAATTTCACTCACATCAACACCCATAACCACCACCAGACACAATGGCAGCCCCAGCTGAAATCACCATCAAAGATCTCTCCGGAGCATGGGTAATGGTAAGTCAACTGCCCATCAATCGCATATCTCCAATCCCTTTCCCCCTCTTCATAGCCCGCCTTCCCTTCTCCCCTTCTCTCTCAGCCTCGTTATCGCCTTCAGCCTTCCCCTCCGTCTCCCCTATTTCCCCAACCCCCAATCCTCAGTCCCCCAAACCTCTGCCCTCCTCTCCAACCCCCAATTAACCCACCCCAGAACAAAACCCTATCCGATGACACCGACCCCGTCCTAGCCCTCCAAGGCGTCGGCTGGTGGACCCGAAAGGCAATCAGCCTAGCAACCGTAACCCTGCACACAAAACAATACACAGGGGACGACTCCATCACGCACATCGACATCAGCCAAACGGTCACCGGCGGAATCCAAGGTACGACCGAGAACCGAGTCCTGAACGTAAGCTACCTCTCCCTTCCATTCCCTTCCCCTCCTTTCCCCCTTCACTTCCCC
>QGMG01000029.1:0-82868 GCA_007825325.1 Lachnellula cervina | reverse complement strand
GGGGAAGGGGCAGAGGGTTGATTTGTGATGTGATGTTTGAGGATTTTGTTGTATGCTCGAGGTGTGGTTTGTCAAGAGGAAATGGCATGGATGAGGGAGCTCGTGTGCAATGTGATTGGGGCTATGATGAACTGGCGGTTGTATAAAGTGGGTGTAAGAAAAGGCGTTCCGGCATGGCATTGTACCATATACCAGTTAGACAGGCAGCATTCTGGACGCAACCAGATATCATATGAGCATTGTATTAAATGCGCCCAGCTTGCTCGACCTAGCTTTTGAGGCGAGAGCGTTTTCCGTTTTGGGTATTCAAAGCACGTCACAGTTACGAGTATTCTGCAAGCCACAAACATTTTGCATTCTATCAAATGCAATTATGCTATATCTTCCATCCCAAACCCGGTATCAAAACTCGCAGTCCTCAAGCCCAAGAAGCATCATATCCAGTACTCCACCATCATTCAGCGTATAAAAATCATCAACCACCCCTTTCCCCAAACTCCCTAGCCCAATCCTCGAATTCCTTAAGGCCTTGTTTACTAACACTAGGCCTAATGTTCACTAAACTAGCCTCGAAATCCACAGATTGTATTGGTCGAATCTGATCCATGGACATATGCAGTAGGGCTTCTCCGAGTGAGCGGAGTGGACCCATGGCTGCATCTTTAGCTAGGGCTGTTATGTCTGAGCCTGAGAAACCTAGTTTGCGTGTTAGCCTAGCTAAATAAGAGGGGGAGATGGAATTACCATCAGTTAGTTGGACTAGACGCTGAATATCCTTTTCGGTAAGACTGTGTTTCTGATGACCTAGCAACGTCCTTAATTGCACTGCCCGAGTTTCGTCCTCTGGTAATGGGATATATTGCCGTCTGACGAACCGTCTTCGAGCAGCTTCATCAATTGCCCAGGGTAAATTCGTGGCAGCCAACACCAAGACTCTACTAGGATCACCTTCCTTCTTCTCTTTATCAGTTTGTTCCCTCCCCGCTGCTGCACGTTGAAGATCACTCCACTGAATCAAAAATTCAGTCTTGATACGTCGCGTAGCTTCGTGCTCGCCAGATCCAGAGCGTGATGAGAGGAGGGAGTCGATTTCGTCAACGAAAATGATACTCGGTGCTAAAGCTTTAGCAAGTGAGAAGAGTGCTCGTACCAGTTTCTCCGACTCGCCCAGATATTTGCTCGTCAAACTACTCGCTGATATCGAGAAAAACGTAGATCTCGACTCTGTAGCTACAGCTCTTGCCAACATCGTCTTTCCTGTTCCTGGTGGTCCAAAGAGAAGCATGCCTCTTGCTGGTTCGCGGAGACCCATGAAAAGATCTGGTCGTAAGAAAGGGTACACGACTGCTTCTTTCAAAGCGTTCTTAGCAATATCCAATCCTGCCACATCATCCCAATGAACCTCGTCGCCTTGAACGACAATTTCATTAAAGATTTGCTTTGCGGCTCCCTCATCTACACCCCGAGGTAAATTCTTCATTAAATGCGCAACCTTTTCTTCCCATGCACTTTTCGTTGCATTTTTCTCTTCCTCCCCAGAATCGCCAGAAGTAGGCGTTGTTGGATCTGCAAGGATCTCCCTTTCTTTTTGCTTTAGCTTCATTTTCCTTTTCGGCTTGGAGGCTTGGTTTCCACTGCTGTTTGTGTCATCATCCAGGCTTTGCGAGGAGGTATCTTCATCCTTCGGCTTCTTCACTTCTCGCCTCTGCGCTCTTCTTGCATCGTCCCTTTCTTGATGTCGGTCACGGTTTCGTGGGGATGAACTAGTGGCTGGGATAGGTTTTCGCGACATTTTGCTAGAACTTTCCGCTTCCACACCTTCTTTCGGTGCAGGCTTTCGTCGCAATGGTAGGTCATTCTCCGCCCTGGTCTTCCTTGCACTAGTCTCTGGGTACTCTTTGAGGTAGGTTGGGTATGATAAAGGTTCAAAGTTTGTAGGTTTTTTGGAATGAGGTGGCGGTGGAGGTGGTGGAGGTTTTGCTTTTTGTGGGGTTGTAGCGGCCGTTCCAAAAGGAGACTTAGGAATATCAAGATCAACAAGATCATGTAGGTTAGACTCTGTGAGCATAGAACCAGAGACAGCTCCTGGCTGACCTGGATCCGTGGGTGGAAATGGATATGCATTCGATCGTCCTGTAGCCCCGTATAGATCACCCCCTGATAATAAATCCACTGGGCTCGCTGACGATGGAGGATGACTGTGGCCATTGTCCGGTACCAGTGTTCGTGTCTTATGGTCATATCGGACGTGACCTGAGGATGCAAGCCTGCCTCCCGTTGGATCAACCGAGCTATTTGAACGGCCAGTCTCTGGGAGAGTAGTTGAGCTATTACTAAGCTCCGCATTTAGTGTTTGCCCAAGTCTATCTCGGCCACCTTTTGCAGTCGACTGCCATGCCAAAGTAGCCGCTTTATTCGTCACAGGATTCTCTTTCCGCGCAGCAGAGACTTTTGAGCCCCTAGGACTCGGCTTCCTACCAGTTTTATCACTGGATCTCAACGTATGCAGCATAGTCCTCCCCTTCTCCGGACTAGGACTCCTCGACATTGTCTTTTTCATAGGCGGTATTAGCATGCCCGCCGACATTGACGGTTCACCAGCCAATTTCGAACTCGAAACACGGTAGCTCGAACCGAAGTCCGATTTCCTTCCTACCACAGCTCTCTCTGAGCTATTCTTGGGTGCTAAACTCGGTCTCGTGGGCAGCGGGGGAGGCTTCGAAATCCCCTCATAACTCACCGCGGGGATCGTGCCATTCCCAATATATCCTGCTCCATTGTTCCGTGGTTGCTCCTCCGAAGAATGCCTCGGCGTCTGTCTGGACGATGATTTATGGATCTTGCCATCCTTCTCCTCTGCAGACGTCTCACCCGACGCCTTCTCCGATCGTGATGCTTTCAGAGCTTCCAACAAATCAACACGCTCTTTACATTGCATCTCCATATCCCGCAGGCTGTCTTTGAGCGCTTTCTCCGTCTCGGTTTTGGGAATGTAGCCGGCGGGGACGCGGTAGGCGTTGTGGTAATATATTTGGTCTAGGGCGGAGCGCCATGATCGAAGTGCTTCTGCCTCGTTGCCCTGTAATTCATCAGCGTCCTTCCTCAATGCTGACAAAAGAGGGTTCAAAATAGTAGGGAAAACATACCTGCCCCTCGAAATAAACAGCAGTCGAGCATATCAAATAGCATTCATCGTACGTCTTCTGCAGCGACGACGCAGTCTTGTTTCGCATCATGGCAGCACGATTCCCCTGGGTCTGCTCATGAATCTTGTGGCGGGCTCCAACGGATATATCTTCAGTTCGTGCTCGTATTATCAGGTAAGCAAGTGTGGATTCGTGGTAATCGTTCTTGTGCGAGGTCGCTGTCGTCGCTCATGTGCTTGCTTGCTCGTAATGGACGCTCACAAGATTCGCTTGCTGGTGGTTGGTTTGGCCCTTGTGACGTAGTTAAGGCCCCTGTCAACAAAATAATACCCCGCGAAGTTTCAATGAAATGGCGATAGTGATTGTTTTTATCACTCCGCAAACTGTCATGAATATTTTAATGTTTAGGAGGAGGGTGAATGCTTTTAAAACTTCAACTCGTTTTTGATGAGCCTCACCTCGCCTCGTCTGCTTACGATGCGATCGAGGATTTGAAGATGGTGGTGCGGTGCTAGGTAGAGAATTAGGGTCCTTCTAGCGGCTGATTCTAAACGCTGGAGGCTGTCCGGTGGTGGAGCAGCCTCATCGTTTAGCTCAGTATTATGTATGTGTACGAATGAGGCAACCCTTACGCAAGAAATGTTAATACCTAGGTGAGTATAGTAAGCCACCTCCTTTTCCAAACTCGAAACTACTTCCTTATGTAGTAATCGCTGCTGCCGAAATCATTGTTAGTTCCTAAATCTGGTTCACCAGGTTCTCAATAAACTTTCACGCAAATGCACAAGACCTCCTGTGTGTTCATAACGGCATGCATTGTTTCTTCTCCTCTCCTCACCTCTCCTCACCCCCCTCTCGCTCGCGGCATGCTCTTCCTTCTTATAAATACAATAGAACGCAAGCTCTAAAGCGGTCCCCCTCAACCCCATCCATGCATATGATTCGCAAAAACGCCAAGTTGAACCTTCTCAGTCTCCCAGCTAAGTCAGGCGACTGGACACGCTCCGCCCAAAACAAAACCCTTTCTAATGAGAAGTACGTTGTAGGAAATATGTACAAAAATTGAGAACTTTTTCTTTCCGCGCGGAGATATTTGGTGCCTGTCCCAGGAGCAAGAGGAACACATAAGGCAAAGGTCGTGATATCCTGAATCTGATGTACTGGGAGCCTCGATTGGTCAGAGAAGAAGTGACAAAGTATGTTTGTCAAAAATATGTTATTAAGGTGTATGTTTCGCCAAGTCGCAGTCAACGACAAGTAAATCTTCAATGTTTCGTGAATTGCTTCGCTGATGTCTTAAACAACAGTATCATTTTTTCTGATGAAATATGCCCTGGGAAATATCAGTTCTGATCTGCATCATTCAGGGACCTGGCGAACTCACTTGCAAGCCTCGTACGCCGACCAACAAATCGCAGTGCTTGGCATCGTAGTAACAACACGGGGCCGCATTCCTTTGAAAAATCCCCGAAACCCTTCTCTCTGGTGTAATAATGTGGCCCCCTCCATGAATCCACTAACGTTCCTCAGCGCGGCATCATTAGCTGTTCCTCTCGTCTGCAACATCGTCTTGACCACATCCATAGGGGTTGTAAGAGCCGCAGCAAATCCTCCAGCAACAGCTCCCGCAACACAATGTGTTACCGGGTCGTAAGCTTTCGTAGGGTTCATGAACGTCGACATTGAATCATACGCGAGTAATTGAAGTGCGGTGAAAGGAACGGTCATGGAAAGCGTCGTAGGGTAAGAGACGTAGAATGCGGATACGCCTTCGCTCCGATAGACGTATTTTGCGCAGTCAAACATGGATCTGTACATCTTTTGCGAATTGTGAATTTGCATGCGCTGCTTGATGACTGTAGATTATCAGCGGTGGCCTTGGCCCTTCATCTCGAGAAACATACCATCGAATGGGTTCATGAGGCCATCACTCGCAATTGTTGCGCAAGCTCCGCTGGTGACTGGTCAAGTGTTAGTAGATATCCGTGGAAGCCGAAAATTCCAACAATACTTACAGGAAGCAAGAGGGGTATGTACACCAGCCTGGTTTCCTCCCATGACATGCTTTACAGCTTCAAGAGTCGCAAAGTAGACTGCGTGAGCCGGTCCTATAAATCTATGAGCATTTGCCCCCCAGAAATCGCCAGATGTACCCACCAGCTCCAACAACCACACTGGACATGCCTCGCCATAAACTGAGGACTCCCTCCCCCGTGGCTATTCGATAACCTCCCTGTATCATCCCATTATAGACTGCGGAGGGGGTTGGATTGAGGATCTGCATTCTTGTCTGCGCGGCGGTCAGTAACAATATCTTGACATCATCCCCAGGGGCAAACATCGCGCACCTTGATAGCATCAATCGGGTACATGACCGTGTGCTCCTATTAATATATCAGTCTGCGATGCCTATCAGCGTCGTTTTCAAGGTGCTTACAGCTATTCCAGCAAAAGCACCAGCGGCCATGTTCTGCATCAGCGAGAAGTTCGGCGGCAGGGCCTCATATCTAACGATAAGTAGTCAGTAATCTGGAGAAGAGGATTGAGGCCAATAGTATTTGGCAGCACGTACTCATACTCTTCTGCGGGCTCTGCATTTGGCTGGGCCATTGGGGGGGCCACTGCCGCAGGACCTCCTCCGTATGGATTTGATTGCAGAGCCAGGATGACGGCGTCTTGGATAGCAGCGGGAATGACGGAGTGGTACTGGCTTGGAGGCGAGACCAGGTTGGCAGGGCAGGTATGGGGGAAAGGTGTCGCACGCTGGGGCCGTGTGCGATTTAAGAGAGGAGAGAAGAGAGGAGAGGGACGAGGTTGGGCTGGCTGTTTGGAGGTTTAAAGAGGTGTATATCGATAATGGAGTTCTTTGCTGCAGCAGCAAAAAGTCCAAAAATCAAGCGAAGCAGGGATGTGTAATTCACCGAGGAGCTTTACAGCACAGTACAGTACTTCACTTCAACAACCGCTATCTGTAACCCAAAAACACTACAGTAATGAAAAACCTTGAAAGAATATTTCATTGAAATTTCATAGATGCTAACGCTATAATGTACCTATCTCACAACTGGATAGCAGGCTGTGATAACCCAACCTCTTTCTTTCTTTCTTTCTTCCTTTCTTTCTCCCCTTTGAATATGAGCTATAAATTATAGTGGCTGCACTACCACCGGCTTCTATCTCGCCCCGTGGTTGAAGAAACAGCGCTGGTTGTCCGGCTTCGCAAGCAAGGAGTAAGCCTGGCCTGGCTTGAGTGGTCTCGTCGGATCTGATAAAGTCTCCCCTTCCCACTTTTCCACGCCCCTGGCCGTCCTAGACCCTTAGCGAAACCCAGCTTGCATAAATCGCCTACAGGATTCCGGGGTTCAGAGTTATCAGATCGAAAATACGTGCCCATCGTACCACTTTTGTAGATACTCAGCTCACTTTCCCTCCCTCCACGCCCCAGTTCCAGTACCAGAATCCCATGTCCAAGGGACCGGATTACCATGGTAGGGAGTGATGCAATTCTTTGGACTAAGCCATGTGCCTCTGTGCCTGTCAGCTGCCGTTCGTTTGTTCTCTACCATCCCTTGTCACGAGTTTTGCTTTAAGTGGGGGTCACAACTCACAAGGCGCAAGAAGTGAGTAGCCTTCTGTTTGACCCCTGGTGCCCCGGTTTGGATGACCCCCAGGACGCTGGCGATACGCCCACCTATTAATTTGTGAACGTTCAAGCTACTGTATATGTGGGGTCTTGTACTGGTCCGGATGCATCTTGCAACCCGCGGAGATATGATGGAGCGGAGCATGGCAAATTGCATAAAGCCGACTCGGCCGATAAGCTTCAAACCACTAATATGATATTATGCAGCTCAATCAATATATTGGTATACCTGTATTCAAATGTATGATATCAAAACTCGCCATCTGAGTGCCTTCCATGCCAAATCTTCCCAAACTCCTCAAAGTGCCTGATCCCGCTGAATATCAAATATTTAACCCAGTTCTACCATCCGTTTGTGCCTTGTGAAATTGATAAAACATTCCTAATACTCCCCCTTCAGCTGCCTCGCCGTCGACCTCATCTTCAGCATCTTTACTCGTAGCCCGCGTGGGCGATGTTTCCCATCTGGACGCCTCAAGACCGACTACACTCTCATAAGGTTTGCTGGATTCACGACCCTGCTTCCTATTCCTGCCACTAGTCGACTCATCTTCGTCTTCAGTCGGCTCCTCGATAATGTTGTTTCGAGCTTGATATCGAGAACGTGATGTGCCGGTACGTCTCACACTACGCCCTCCAAATCCAGATGTGGATGGCTGGTGATGCGGGTCCAGCAGAATTGAGGTCATTGGTGACCCCTGCGCACCCACTGGAGCAAATCGTGGAGTCCGAGAAGACTGAGGTCCACCAATACCCGGTGCTCGACTTCCGGGGCGTCTCTCACTGCGGCCCATTCTTGACGTCTGCATATCTCCGCCGAGAGTCGGTGACATGAGTCCAGGAAAAGCGGGAGGAGGATGGAACTGCTGCTGCCGCATGCCAGGAGGTACATGTCCTTGGACTCCAGTCTTAGGATTAAGCAGGTAGTTGTCAATGAACCCATAGTACGATGCTGTCATCTTGCCATGCTTCGTGGAATAATAGTCATCCCGAAGGTCTGCTCGATCTTTCCCTTGCGTGGCCCCTCTTCCATCCCCTCTCTTGAAATCAAATACAGCAAAAGAGCAAACGTATCCAACCCCATCAACATGGACGGTGAACTCTCGGAAGAAATCAATAATCTGGTCGCTACATTTCGAGAGGCTGAACCAAAGAAGGAAAGGAGTAATGATAATGTTGAGTATTTCCTCCAGAAATATCATTATCTTCATTTGATAAAGAGTAGCAAACTCCCTTTTGACTTCATCGCTATGGAGCCTGTTTTCCCAGTGAGGTGGCTTGTAGTGCGTATAATCAATCACGTTCCGTAAAGCGTATTCGGGGTCGAAGACGAGATTCTCCTCCGGAATGGAGCCATTCATGGCTGCCCAAACCGCACCAAGGAGAGTGACATAGAAAGCAACAGTCCTGTCAGGGGTTATCTGGAAGGTGAGAAACAGCTCTGGGTCCAGTAGGGTTGTAACAACCAGAACCGAAACTATGGCGCCTGCCACGAACGCTACAAATCTGGCAAAATGGGCCGTTTTAACCTTCGGAAACTGGTCGAGATAGCGTGAGGCAAACGGATATGACATATTGAGTCGTTGATGGAAGAGATGGTGAAGCTCGTTGAACTCTCGAAACTTCCACTCCGCCAGAGGCGTGTACCGCCGTGATCCAATAGCAGCAGGGTCTTTTTTGTACTCCTAATGACTCATTAGCATGAACTAAGCAGGCTGAGAAAGGGATCAATACGTTGAAATATCTAAAGAAATACAAGACCATGAGATATAATATAATGACAGGAGCAAGGATGACATTCATGTATCCTGCGAACACAAGCCGGGCTTTCAAACCATCGCTCAACTGTTTGCGATGAGAATCCTTCAACACTAGTTGCCTAACCTGGCCGTACTCGTTGAAGATCAAGCCCATAATACACCAATCCAAATTCCACAGCAAGGTCCTCGAAAAGAGTTGACGGGCCCCTAGAAATGGGAATTGCAGTGTCAAGTCCAGTATATCCTTGTTAAACAAAGCAATAAGATAGTTTTCCTTTCTCATTAACCTGTTTGCAATGTCGTGCGCATCGAGTCTTTCTTTCGAGTTACTTCCTAGGTACTTTCGATTTGAAGGCGATATCTTCTCGACGGTGATCGGATTAGCGTCTCTGAGAGCCATGATTCGGGCAACAACGTCTTGCCATAGAACGGTCTGCATGTCGCTATCGGGAATCACAAGAAGTTGCTCGTAGAAGTCACGTAAGCGCATTAGACGTGGAACATCGACCACGAGTTGGTACACCTTGAATAAGGAATACAGAGTAAATAACCAAATGGCGACATTTGGCATCCCGGAGATTTTTGATGTGCATTTTGGAACAATGACTTCGGATAACTTCCTGCTATTGGGGATTCTGTCATATTCCACGCACTGTGTAAGAAACGTTGTGAAGACGGCAACGAATATACTCGTGCTATATCTCGAAGTCAGCGAGAGCCTTACACACGTGCAGCATGAAAAGCTTACGCTAAATCAACAGTTCTCTCGAGCAGGATGCACCATATTCCAGCTCCGAGATAGTAATCGTATACCTCTGCCATGAAGTTGTCCAGGTTTGTAACATTTATCCACCTCCACATTGCTTTATCCCTGGCACTACCTGTGAGCATCCCCGCTCGCTGAGGAGTTGGTTGCGGTCTCTCAGGGGTGGGCTCTTGGTGAAGCCGCTGCTGAGCCTGAGCAGCTTCCCAGTGGGCTCTATTTTCTCTATTTGGTGGCCCAGGTATAGGAGGCTGTCTCTTAGGTTGTAGTGTCTGTCGAACCTGTAGATGGCTTGGAGAGCTCGGGCCTGGCATCTCGCTGCCTTCGATCAAAAGAGAATGTGGCACCTCATCATCCCCATCTTCTTCGAGCAGTCTGGGCGACTGTGGAAGCCATTTCGAGCGATCTCCTTGTGTTTTCCCCCTTCGTTCCGCTGCCCTGCCATGCGGCCCATCTCTTTGGGCCGGTAGAAATGCTGTGCTTTCGCTCGTGATCCGGCTCTCTTCGCCGTTGAAGTCTGCATTTCCCAACTCATCATCACAAAACTGCAGATTCTCTTCATCGAGAGCTAGGCCCGCTCGCTCCTCCAGATCCGATTCGGAGCCCTCATCATGGGCTCTGAGGTCGTCATATATCGAACGGCCAGTAGGGTTCGTGGGTAATAAACGCGACAAGATGTTTGAGGTCATCATCGTGTTAAAATTTGCTCGTAGGTACCACTATCTCACAGTGTGCGGCGTTGCTGAGACAGACAAGTTGCTCTTTGGGTAGAGTTGGTTAGCAGAAAGCAACCCAGGAACGACGATGGGGGGAGGCGAATGAAGGGGCATTTGGCATTAGTAGAAGTAGGCTTCTGAGACAAGGCGATTTCCAAATGCTGCGCGGCAAAGAATCATGCCATGTTGTTGTTATAAAGTCAAGTCACCAGGTCTGTTGCTGTTATTACCTTCCTGTACCGTATTTCAGGCTCGAGGACCACGAGTGAGTGATGAATGACTGTTATCGACATTCGGGCGATGGCGCTTGTACTTAGCGCAAGGCTGGCTTTTCAGCCTTGCCTTAGGCCCGATCCAGGATAGCCCAGCTCAGCCCATCCGAGTTTCTCTCCAACAACTGTCAACAAGTTAAGCAAAGCCCTGATTATGACCAGTGACTATTTTCTTGCCCGAAGGACTTCCAGTCTAAGTCTAGGTGAGGGCAATGGACGACCAGGATCGCCTACAAGCCCGCAAGCTCTGAGGACTAACCCGCTCTCCTCCAAGGTCACGAGTGTCCTTTCAGCGTCCTATGCCGATCCTGATATAAGGGATGCGCTGAGTCTCCTCGACAAACGCAATGTGGAAAACAATGCCGAGACACGGCGCCAGCTGAGGCTAGATGTGCAGAAAGAAGTCATCGAAAGCAATGGGGATATTATTCGGGAATTTGGCCACGTTGCGGAGGTGCGTCCAATGCCACCAAAAGCTGAACTCCGTGACTGACTCCTATAGCAACTCAAACGCATTGGTATTACCATTGCGAGTCTCAATGAAGGCTGTGAAGAGATGAAGCGTCACATTAGTTCGGCTCACACGGAAACTGCCCCGGTGCTCGAAGAGGCCACCGACTTGATGAAGCAGAAGAATCACGTTGAATCCAAACAACAGCTGCTGAAAGCGTTCAATGCCCATTTTGTCATGTCGGATGATGAGATTGCAACTCTTACATCTACTGCTGAACCCGTGGACGACACATTTTTTGCAGTGCTGACGAGGGCGAAACAAATTCAAACCGACTGCGAGATTCTCCTTGGGACGGAGAATCAACGCCTTGGACTTGAGGTAATGGACCAGATTTCAAAGAACTTGAATGGTGCGTTTCAAAAGCTTTACAGATGGATTCAGCGAGAATTTAAGACACTCAACTTGGAAAATCCCCAAATTAGCTCGTCGATACGGAGAGCTCTTCGAGTTTTAGCAGAACGTCCTTCTCTTTTCCAGAGTTGTTTGGATTTCTTCGCCGAAGCGCGAGAACATATACTCACGGATGCCTTCTACACCGCACTGACTGGCACATCTGTTAATGGCCAAGAGGATACTTCTGTGAAGCCCATCGAACTAGTCGCGCACGATCCGCTGCGATATGTCGGTGATATGTTAGCCTGGACTCATTCTGCGACCGTTAGTGAGCGAGAAGCTCTCGAGGTTCTATTCATCTCTGATGGAGATGAAATTGCGAAAGGCATCCAGGCTGGGCGAGATAGTGAACCCTGGAATCGGATTGCGGATGATGCTGCTTCAAGCAGCTTTGATGGACTTAAAGCTCTAAACGAGCTGGTGGATCGAGATGTCACCGGGGTTGCGAGAGTGCTGCGTCAACGCATAGGCCAAATGATTCAAAGTCACGAGGAGACGATCATGGCGTACAAGATCGCGAACCTCCTGAACTTTTACCGGGTTACATTTTCTAAGCTCCTTGGCGAAGAATCAGTTCTTCTTGAGGCTTTATCCACTTTGGAAGAATCGGCACTTCGCCAATTCCGAGCCTTGATGCGTGACCATGTCGCTGGGCTCCAGACGGAAACCCATGTCCCTCCAGCAGATTTAGGTCCTCCCGAGTTTTTACAAGATGGCTTGAAGCAACTCACAGCCATTATGAAAACATACGAGACCTCATTTGCATCTGTGGACACACGGGAGACTGGTTTCCAGCCCATACTTACAGAGGCATTCGATCCATTCATCCAAGGAGTGAAAAAACTTGCTGAGGGTTTAGGGTCGCCTAAGAGCGCTATATTTTCCATCAATTGCCTGTTGGCAGCCCGAAATACTTTTGCCCCATTTGATTTCACGACCGAGCGTCTATCTAACATGCAAGAAACCGTCCAAGAGTACGCCAGTGGGCTTATTGAGCACCAATATTCATTCTTTCGAAACAACTCAGCATTGCAGCCTCTTCTCCAAGCTTTAGCGCCATTATCCGACACGAAAGAAGACCTTAAATCCATCCGGTCGCTCGAAACCTTCCAACCGGAGCCACTTACCCAGGCAAGCCAAACCCTGGATGACTTTCTGCCGTCAGCACTCATGGATGCCATGGAGAATCTTAAGCACCTGCAAAGCTCCAAGCTAGCTAGAGAGATCACCGAAGCAGCCGCAGAAAGATTCTGTGACGATTTTGAGCAGGTGGAAGATAAGTTGATTGCTGCTGATGAGATTTGGGAAGAGGAAGATGATGAAAAGGAGCCCTTGCGAGCACTTTTCCCTCGTACCGGTGGGGAAATACGGGTCTTGCTATCTTAAGTAGCTGGCTCGAGCCGCATAGCTGTTCAGTTTAAAAAAGACAAAGCCTTTCTCTAAGAAAGCTAAAGATATCACCCAACATTTCCTTCGAATACCAGTGCCCCAAACCCTCATATTCCACCATCTTGACATCAGCTCCCAGGAGGTCCAAGCAAGTTCTAGCTTCCCTACCTAACTCGATAGGAACTTTCTCATCTTCCGTACCATGTCCCATAAAAACAGGAACCTCTCGAAATGCCATCCCTGCCTTATCCTCCATGTCGATTTCGTCCCTCAGGAACGTGACGGCTTGGGTTGGTAAGTCCTGCTTGACGCTTCTATCTTTCTCAAACCCATCGCTATCATCTTCATCTTCATCTTCATCCCCGGAATTGCAGAATGGGTCGTCATCGTCGTCTCCCTCCTCGCCAAAAATGTCATCACCATCTTCCGAGCTGCCGCCTTTCGCAATATCCTCAATGTGATTCGCGAACGGGAGATATCCGCACATCCCCACAGTCGCAGCGAACGGTCTACCACCCCAAGTCAAAAGCGCGACCAAAGACGTAGCACACCCCTGACTAAGCCCCCACAGCACCACATTCCCCTCTCCAACCTCCTCAATCTCTCGCCCCAAGATCCCGTGCACATACCTGGCACTCTTGCGCAGCCCAGCTCTCATCAGATCCTGCCGTTTATTGGGCTCCTCCATGTGCCAGTGATCAAACCACTGGTGCGTAAGCGAACGTTTGTAGATAGTCGCGCGGTTCATGGACGCGCTGAGGAAGATGAGTTTGGCGTGCGGGAATGCCGTCTCGATTGTCTCGCCGGAGGGCGCGGTCGTTTCCAGGAGAGGAGGGGCGAAGTTTTTGGCCGTAGAGCCGCGTCCGTGTAAGATGATAAATGTGTGTTGGTGTTCTAGGCGGGGCGAGATAATTACGGGATCCGGGAATTGCCCTGGCACGTCCTTTGCTCGTGAAGCGCGAGGAGGACTATCTGGTACAGGTGAAGCTTTTCCAGGCTCGGAAGGTTGGCCTGTCGTGTGGCCCAAAAGGGCATGTTCTCCTTGAGAAGCCATTGTTGCATTGCTGGCGTTGTCATTGTAGAAGTCCTTTAGTATTCAAGTTTATGCGGGGCAGATCAGGAAGGAGCGAACGAAGCATTGGGTACTTCCTTCACAATCGTGATTGCTTCAATAATTCAAACTTTGACCGTCTTGTAGTTTGAAAATTGTTGCGAGAAAATATTGGTTGTAATCTTTAAGAGACGTCAGAGCAAATTAACAAATAATAGATTCAAGGAGTGAGTCATTCTTGTATGCGATCACCTGATCATTACTTTTGACGTGGTTTTAAATTCAGACCGAGGCTAGTTTAGCTAGGAACTACCTAAGTCTATCCTGAAATGGCCAAACGAATTTCAGAAATCAACGGTTTTAATCTCTTATTGAGATGAGCTCTGGGAGCTGCCACTGGCAAATTCTCCGAGCAGGTCAGGCTACAGCTCGCCTAAAATATAGGGGTAAGCCGCTTGAGTCAAACTCCAATACAAAAGCTGCCACAAGACCTTTGGTGTAAGCGATCTCCCAAACTCAAATCCAAAAGACTCCCCTGAAAAAGAATACCCGGTTTGCTATCGTTTGTGGTTTTGAAAAAGAAAAGCCGAAGGATTGAAACTTCGAGGCGTAGGTAGTAGATGCAACTTGAAGATTTATCATTCAAAGAAGCAATGGCTACCTTGGTATATATACCTAGTCCTGCTTTTACAATCGGTTGTTTATAGAGGCAAGAAACTTATATAAATGTCGGTACGTTTTCCTTGCATGTAAAGAGAAGCTCTTCTAAAAGTATACTAAAACATCACTACGTCATTGATACTATTGTCATTCTCGTCCAATCAGACGGTTCAGATTTGAGACTTCTTGTGTATTGAACATCCCGGCGCTGTCAGTGCATCGACACTACGGCGTCTCATAGCGTGAAAGTACGGCAGGTAGTGATGTAACTACAGTACTCTGTAAACTCAAATGCATCGGCATTACCTCCGTAAGTTCTCTCAACTTGAACTTCTCTCAACGCTTCTCATTGCCACAGGGAGGGATATACAAGAACAGAACGCCATATAACCTTCCTTTGTCCGGCCCAGGCGACAAGATGAGCTACGCTGTTCCACCACCACGTTACAGGGGAGCGTTTGCTCCAAGGACCATCGACAAGCCCCCGTTCTCCCTCGAAGTGCCGGAAGTGAAGGCAGTCGAGGGCGAAACGATTCCTCACCGTCTGGCCTCTCACGTCCATGAGTTGCAATCTGAGCCCGAGCCAGGGATTGCGACCGTGTGGGACGTGGTAGCGCGGAGCGCGAGTGTATTCGGTGATGGCAATGCGGTCGCTTCAAGGACGCTGCTTCACAATCACGAGGAGATGAAGAAGGTCAAGAAAACTGTTGACGGAGAAGAGACAGAGGTGGATAAGAAATGGGTGTATTATGAGATGAGCCCGTACCATTGGAAAAGCTTCAAGAGCTGGAAGCAACAAGCGGAAGCTATCGGAAGCGGTTACCGCGAGCTGGGCCTAATGAAGGAGGATCGAGTTTATATCTTTGCAGCAACTAGGTAGGCCCTTCTTCTCTCTACGAGGAAGCATTGTTGAAGAACATCCAATAGTGAGCGCTGGTTGGCTTCAGCGCATGGAGCCGCCTCGCAGTCAATGCCTATCGTTACGGCCTACGATACTCTAGGAGAGGCTGCCATCCGACATGCACTGCTTGCTACCAAGCCCAAACTCGTCTTCCTTGATCCCCATCTCATTCCCACCTTAAAAAACACGCTCAAAGATGCAGAGGTACAAGTGGTCATTTACAACGATGAGCATGATGTGAACCAAAATCACCTGCAAGAATTGAAAACGGCTCATGAGCATCTCAAAGTACTCAGCTTCAGCGAGCTTGTAACCCTTGGCTCAATGAACCTTGTGGCTCCCGTACCCCCTAAAACAGACGATCTTTGTTGTATCATGTACACCTCTGGCTCGACAGGGAATCCAAAAGGGGTGTTGCTGACACACAAGAACATTGTCGGCGCCAGTAAGTAGTTTTCCTCATCTCTAATAGCTAACACAATCCATCAATTGCTAATGGGTACCACAGTGGCAGGTATACAAGCAATTGTTGGCCCCTTTCTAGGTCCAGGCGACATTCTCATAGCTTATTTGCCGCTGGCACACATTTTCGAGTTCATGTTCGAGAACGCTTCGTTCTTCTGGGGCTCAGCACTTGGGTATGGCTCTGCCAAAACTCTCACCGATGCATCCACGAGGAACTGCAAAGGCGACATTCGTGAGCTGAGGCCAACTGTTATGGTTGGCGTACCAGCCATATGGGAAGGGATAAGGAAGGGCGTCGTCGCCAAAGTGAGCGAGGCAAATGTTGTAGTAAAATGTTTATTTTGGGCGGCACTCGAGGCGAAAGGTTGGTGTTCGGACCGAGGTCTTTCAAGCCTGGTCTTTTGGGATGCGATCTTCGGTAAAGTGAAAGAGGCAACGGGCGGGAGATTAAGACTCATTGCGAATGGTGCTGGTCCGATACCTCACTCAACACAGAGGTTTTTGTCGCTAGCTGTAGCGCCTATGTTAAGTGGTTATGGCTTGACCGAGGGCAGTGGGTGAGTGATCTAGGTTTCAGAGGCGGAACCCACAATCGAAGAGAGAGAGATTAACTGACAAGCTTTAGTATGGGTGCGCTGACATCTCCTTTCCGCTGGAATGACAGAGCAGCTGGTGATATCCCCGCTTCTATTGAAATCAAACTTGTCGATTTTGCAGAAGCCAGCTACTATAGTTCTTCGAACCCACCACAAGGCGAAGTTTGGATCCGCGGACACTCTGTCACCTCCGGATACTTCCAAGACACAGAGGAAACAGAACGAGCCTTTAACGATGGCTGGTTTAGGACTGGGGATATTGGCGAATTCGATTCCAATGGCCACCTAATCATCATCGATCGCATGAAGAATCTTGTGAAAACACAGAATGGCGAGTATATTGCTCTTGAAAAGCTCGAGTCGATCTATCGTACCTCTCCAGTTGTATTCTCCATATGCGTCTTTGCTTCAATCGACAAGTCGAGACCTGTCGCACTTATCGTACCCGCAGAACGCGCTCTCGAGGCGCTGGCCAAGGCGAACGATATTCCTATTCCAACAAATTTGATGGAGCTAAGAAACGATCCGAAAGTTGAAGAACTTGTTTTAAAGGATGTTCTGGCGGCAGGGAAGAGAGGTGGCTTAGCTGGAATCGAGATGTTGGCTGGGATTGTCATCGTCCAGGAAGAATGGACTCCTCAAACTGGGTTTGTGACGAGCGCAATGAAGTTGCAGCGGAGGAGTATCGCGAACCATTACAAGAATGATATCGACAGGGCTTACTCAAAGCTAGGCTGAGGTAGGCGCATGTGAGCCGAGTCGAAGGGCGAATTGGACTATCATCAAGCATTGCAATATTCCTGGACGTTGTCCTAATCGCATCAAGATGATCGCGAAATATCTCTTTCAATTTATGTTGCAATATTTGAGTCTCTTCTTCTATACAAGTCCTTTTAACAGAACGAGGGTGGTTCAAATTGTATACTTGGATCGATCATGGCACCAGTAAATTTTGGCACTTGGTATCTTGCATATAGGCTATCCGCGCCGTCACCGAGAGAGTGTGTAACGAGACTGGTGCCGACTTGGCCCCTATATTAGATGCCTCTGCTGGCCTGCACTGCGAAAGGAACACTACTAAATAGTGAATCGAATATTTATATACATACCAAAATCCGATGTCTAAACTTTATATTTTCCATACAACATGGTAATAAAAATACGAGCCTTAGAAATGCACGAAATCAGACGCTGCAGTATAGTCAAGAAAACCCTGAAGAGCTGAGAGAACCTTTGGCTGTTGGGTCGTAAAGATACTATCACATAACACATGTATATGAAAGTCATTATCTTTCTTTGCCATATCCGGAGACTTCTCTGAACATGGCCGCCAAAGTATGGAAGCAGACGGCTTGTTCTGAGCAAAGCGGAGAGACTCAACCTGAGCCTTTTCCCATTCCCAATTAGAGCTGTGGTCAATCCATTGGGTACGATGTTCCAAAAGCTGCGGCTGCCCCTCCTTCTACTCCGTAGCTGCCCGGATTTTATGCAGTTGTTCAAGCCATAGGCTAACATGAGTTTACCCAGGCAGGAACCTTGAAGCTCGCAATTTTGTCAAGGCGAGGGGGGCCAAGAGGAAAACGATGTGCTGGTAGAATAATAGGGCAGATGTTGTAAAAGATAGCGGGTAGTAGGAGAGGATACAGGAGGAGAGGATACAGGAGGAGAGGATACAGTAGGAGAGGATACAGTAGGAGAGGATACAGTAGGAGAGGATACAGTAGGAGAGGATAGGAGAGGATAGGAGAAATAGCTCCGGGAAGGATCCACTTGAGCTGTAGCTGTACCAGGTAGCTGTCAGGACTCAGGAACAAAACATTGTGACAGGAGTCCAGATGCGCGTGTACAGTTACGGTGTAAGTGTACGGTACGGTGTAGGCGAGGCGGAAAAAATAAAAATGCACAGACATCAATCAACCCGGATCCCTGCCCAAAAGGAACAATTCACCAGTGATTCGCGCCATTACGTCAGGGATTGTCTGTGTTGGTCTGCAGCCATCAGACTTCAAATACTTGTCTGTACTTTGTACTTGTAGAGCACCACACCACCAACCAACAAACTCCAATAGGAATGACGATAGTACCACGTTAAGCTTCTTAATGTTCTATAACCTTCTCTCCCTCTCCCTCTCCCTCTTCTTGTACAGTACATAAACCGACATCGCGCTTCTCTACCTTGCAACGACTGGACTGGTACTTACTTGTAACGCTTCCTACCTTCCATTCCTACCTACCCAACCTACCTACCCTACCCACCTCAAAACTAAAGCCTCAGCAGACTTTAGCCTTGACCACCTGTTACTTCCTCTTTCAGGGCGTATCAATTCCGCCTCCCAACCAATAATACTCACCGAAGTGTTGTATTTGTTCCCCCTCAGACCACCCCACAGTCCATTCTCGCAGACCTCATATCTCTCTCGAGAACCTCACCCACCACCCCCTGCGAACCCGGAAGTCTCCTCAATACTTCGTCACAATGCCAGCTCTAGTCCAAGACGCCAAGCCGCAAGGAAGACTTCTCCTCGTCTCCAACAGACTTCCAATTACCATCAAGCGCTCCGATGATGGCACATATGCGTTTTCCATGTCCTCCGGTGGATTGGTCACAGGCCTGAGCGGCTTGTCGAAGACTACTACCTTTCAATGGTACGGATGGCCGGGATTGGAGGTGCCTGGGACAGAGATTGCGCCGCTGCAGAAACGACTGAAGGACGAATATGAGGCCATACCAGTTTTCGTGGAAGACGAGTTGGCAGATAGACATTACAATGGCTTCTCTAGTACAGCCCTCCTCCAAGATTGCTCCTACAACTACTAATAGCCACTGCAGATTCCATCCTCTGGCCTCTCTTCCACTACCACCCCGGAGAGATTACATTCGACGAGTCTGCATGGGCAGCCTACAAGGAAGTCAACCGGCTGTTTGCGAAGACAATAGTGAAAGATGTACAAGATGGAGATTTGATCTGGGTCCACGACTACCATCTAATGCTCCTCCCAGAGATGCTGCGAGAGGAAATCGGTAACAGCAAGAAGAATGTCAAGATTGGCTTCTTTCTCCATACGCCATTCCCAAGTAGTGAGATCTATAGAATTCTTCCTGTTCGAGAGGAACTACTTCTTGGTGTACTTCACTGCGATTTGATTGGCTTCCATACATACGACTATGCTAGACATTTCTTAAGCAGTTGCTCTAGAATATTGTAAGTCGTAAAACCCCAATATCGAGGCCTTCCGAGCTAACAGCAAACAGAGAAACAACCACGACCCCTAATGGTGTTGAGTTCCGTGGAAAATATGTCACTGTCGCGGCTTTCCCAATTGGCATTGACCCCGAGAAGTTCATCGACGGCCTAAAAAAGAAATCAGTCCAAGACCGAATCGCTGTCCTGGAACGTAAATTCGAAGGGGTAAAGCTGATCGTTGGAGTCGACCGACTCGATTATATCAAAGGAGTTCCCCAGAAGCTTCACGCACTCGAGGTATTCCTTGCAGAACACCCTGAATGGGTAGGAAAAGTTGTGCTCGTCCAGGTAGCAGTACCCAGCCGAGAAGACGTCGAAGAATACCAAAATCTCCGAGCAGTCGTCAACGAGCTGGTAGGCAGAATCAATGGCCGCTTTGGCACCATCGAGTTCATGCCTATTCATTTCCTACATCAATCCGTAGCATTCGAAGAGCTCGCGGCTTTATACGCCGTATCCGACGCCTGCCTGGTCTCATCTACGCGTGATGGCATGAATTTGGTCTCGTACGAATACATCGCCACGCAGAGAAAGAGACACGGAGTCATGATCCTGTCCGAGTTCACAGGCGCAGCTCAATCACTAAACGGTGCTCTTGTCGTCAACCCCTGGAATACAGAAGAGCTCGCGGGCGCCATCCACGACGCAGTCACGATGTCTTCCGAGCAACGAGAAATCAACTTCAAGAAATTGGAGAAATACGTATTCAAGTACACGAGTGCATGGTGGGGTGAATCATTTGTGAGCGAGCTTGTCAGGATTAGCGAGCATGCGGAGAAAAAGCAGAAGCGGAGCGTCACAGGCAAGATTCATGAGCTGGTCGACAGTACGAAAGAAGCTGTTGTGGGAGGTAAGAAAGATGGCGAGTTTGCGTCGGGCGAGTGGAAAGATTGATAGGATGGGCATGTAACGGGTAACGGGTGATGAGCATGACACGATACCAGTTTGCTTGTAGTGGGGTCAGCAGGCGTTATGAGAGCATATACGATTACGAAGACGCATTAGATACAATCAAGTTGATTTTCTTAGTGTAGGACTGTCTTGAAATAGTCCTCTGTTTTGGACCTCCGTATTTTGCAGGTGAAAAAATTGAAGAGCATAGGCCGGATGACGCCTCGTTGAAGAGTGCTAGGTTTACTACAGGTAGACCACCATAACATGTAACAGGTTCGCATCCTACGTGTTGCGATGTTGGTGATAAGGATGGGTACTACCCGTTGGCATAGGCGCTCAGATTAGAAGCAGGTTGGACGATAGTTGCAGACGAGGAGGTTTTCAGGGTCACCAAGGAAGAAATATCAAAATCCCAAGTAGGTTAGATAATTCAGGTCTTCTTATAAACAAGCTTGTTTACAGAATCTCTTCTGACTCTAGTATCCTATTCGATGAGAAATAACTATCTAGACACAAACAACAACTTTACATGGATTCGAGATTGTATAGATATATGTAAGAAACCAGTCAGATTACGTTTTTCTCTTTTCTTTTTCCAACTATAAGGGGTGAGAAGTAAGCACATGTACTTGGAGATAAACACGAGGCGTAACTCACAAGAAGAATCGTATATATGCACTGCAAATTCTCTAGGCGGTGGCTCTTTAGATCCAGGCACGAAATGAGATGGATAATTTCGTGGCACTGGGAGAGAAGGCGTTGTGCGATCCGGAGAGAATCACTGATTCACGACCGTGGTTGAGGGGGGCTGGACGTTGTACTGTACAGCACAGTATTGCCAGACTGTTGGTGCAAGTCGGCGCTGGGTAAGCAACCTCAGTCAGAGTCTTGATCTACCGCATGGACACGAGCAACTGGTGCGTCCAAGAATGGTTTTCACTGGGAAAGATTCATATCGCTCCCAAGAGATAACTATACGAATACTTGATTAGTCTTCCTACTTTTACGGACGAATTTTGTTGACAATGGGATTAGAACTTACCGGACCTATCACTTCAAGGAAAATGGTTATAAGGATAGGGTGTTGCACGCAACCAATCCAAAACTCGATGTGTTGAGTAGGGTAATACCGTTGTTTTACCGTTTTCGGGCTTCCTGCTCAAGGAATTCTTTTCACTCCGCTTCATCCCACTCCGCTTCATCCCACTCCGACCCTCACCCTCGCCCGTTATTAAGGCGCTTCAGAGGAGGGCCGTCATCTTCGCAATGGTAATCTTTACCATTGAAGGACGTCTCTGGGGTCGGCAGTTGTCTCTTGGATAGATGGATCTGTCTCGTAATTGCGGGGGTAGTCAAAGAGTCATCTTCTGCCTGCGTTGAGAATGAGACTTGAGGAGAAGGAAGTTGTCTGGTGGAATGGTGACCCGCCGTGGTTCTTCTATTACTTTCAGACGCCGTCTTCTTCTCTGGATCTTCGATGGGTGTGCGGCGCGTGAGTTTGGTGTCTCCATTAACCTGCAAAGCCGCAACTGCACTCGTTCCTGGAGCCGGCCCTGTTGCACTTGGATCTGGTATAGCAGCTTCCAGCCATAACTCGTTCCTCGCCAGTACCAAGTAGGCAATCTGGAATCTGCAATCGGAAAGTGCATCATGTTTGAGCCCTTGGCGAGGAGGAGCCAGTGGCTTGTTAGAAAAATCCTTTCCGGTTTGCGCCCACACCTGCTTTACAACGGTTCGTACACACATATCATTATAGTATTGCCAGGGCACTTCCATACCACATGCTTTATATGCGGATCGAATCCAAATATTGTCAGCCGTGGTGCCATTGCCCCAAATCATAGCTTGGCTCCTCCAGGGTTTTGGCAAACCGGCTTTGATTCGCCGAGTTTCGGTTTCTTTTAAGGACTTTCCCACAAACTTGGAGAGTCTCATCATTGCTTGGGGGAGAGCGATACTGCACTCCTGGCTGGTCTTCAAGGTTTGGGGGATTTCTCTCTTCAGCCATCCCAGGGTATTGTCATCCGTGATGAGACCGTGCTCCAGACTGGATTGGAGACTCACTGGAGTGAAGAGAGTGTCGATTTCCTCCCCGGTGTCGATATCGAAGTATACCGCTGCAAGCTCAATTATCGCTGGGTTGTTGGTGTCTATAGCTGCGCATTCGAGATCTAGCATGATGTTTGTATGGACATCTTTCTGCCGCATTTTGAACGGGGTGATTGCTTATTTAATATATACCTACTAATAATACAATCAGCCTCATTAAAAGCTTCCATGTTACTTTACGGTCAGTGAAAACTTACTATACGTGAGCAAGGGCATTGACCTAGGACGCGGAGAAACACTAACCTACTCAGCCTGAGAGAGTATATTTGTTGGTATCACAGGTAATGCGCAACTGGATAGCCTAGATCACGTAATACTGTATTTACGTGGTTGCTGTTCTAGGTGTAGAAGAGGTTCTAGCTAGGGTTGCGGCGACGAGGTTTTACCTCATCGCTGCTTAGTCATCGGCGCTAAGTCACGTAGCACACGTGACATATACATTCCAACAATATTTGTTCAGTTTCCAGGTAGAATAATGAGGTGAGTCTGATTCCTTCACTACTTATATACAATGAATGCGAGAAATGAATGAACTAGGACGGTTAAAACCTGAATAAGATAATATCTTTATAATAATATGAGGAAAAGTTAAAATTGCAAGATTGTAGAAGAAATTTTGGGTTTTAATAACCTTCCCCGCCCCCTTTTTCACTATGCACACAAAAGCGGCGCTCATTATAACGTCCCTGGCACACTGCCGCTTCTACCACTACCCCACATACTTACCTCAGCGAATCACTCCTACCACCCCTCAAATCAGTAGATCCTACTCCGCGCTAGGAAAGCACAAACGACGCGACGCGGAACTCAGCTCAGCCTCGTCCTCGTCTTGTTGTCTTGTATACAAACAAGTTTCTCTTGGAGAATCGTCCTTGATCGCATCGCGCAGCAACTCCCATAACATGGCACCTTCGGAGCGCGTTCTAATTGACAAGCTCAAGGCGACAGCTTTGGCAATTTTCAACAGTGCCGAGCGCGATCAACTCAGCGTGAAAAGGGTTCGGGACAGGCTGGAGGCGCAACTTGGACTCGAGAAGGGGTTTTTCGTGCAACCTACCTGGAAAGAAAAGTCAAAGACCATTGTCAAGGAATATGCAGTAAGTACTGTTCTTCTGAATTGATCATACAAAAATTTCAAGCTGACTCTGTACCCCAGACTCAGTTGATTGAAGGAGAAGAACCAGCAGAGGCGTCTATTCACGTCGAATCTCCGCCGGTGAAGGAACCCATCCCGTCGCACAAGAAAAGCGCGCCTCCGAATAATAAGAGAGCAAAGGAACCCACTTCTGCAGAGCAATCGCGACCTGCCAAGCGCCAAAAGAAACAAGATACCCCAGAGGAAAGCAGTGAACTTAGCGATGTGGTCTCGGACGAGGACAGCCCAGAGCCAGATTTTGGTGATTCGGATGTCAGCGATGCACCGAAACCAAAGAAGAAGTCTTTGTCGAAACCCCCGGTGAAGCGTCAGTCCAAGAAACAGGCAGCTAGTTCCGATGAAGAAGAGGATGATATTAGTGATGTTCCAATTGATGATGAGGATGATGACAGTGATGCCAAACCAAAACCTAAGAAATCTGCTCCGAAGAAGGCTACCAAGCCCGCTGCTAGAAGTAAGGGAAGGCAGAAGAAAAGCAAGGGCGAGACCCCTGAGTCTGAGGAGGAATCCGAGGTTAAAGCAGATTCTGAGTCTGAAGACGAACTTACTCCAGCTAATAAGGGGAAATCGAGGTCCAAATCCGCAGCGGACTCGGAAGAAGACGAGCCAACATCTACAAAGAGTTCAAAATCAGAAACCAAGCCAGTACCAGAATCTGATGCAGAATCCAATGCCCCTACTCCCAAAAAGAAGGCAAAATCCGCGACACCTGCGAAAGCCAAGCCCGCCAGAGATTTCGTCACAGCAGAAGATGAGAAAATAGAGACGAAAGCCAATGATTCTGAGTCGGAAATGTCCATTGTCCTTGATGAAGCTCCCAAGCCAAAAGGCAAACGCCGCTCCAAATCCGACATGGCTTCCAGCGCTCCCAAAGCCGCGAAAGCATCAAAACAATCCAAAGCCCCCAAAGAACCTAAAGTGAAGGCCGCCAAAGCCAGCAGTAACCTCTCGCCGGCAGAAGAGCAGCTCAAGACGCTACAAACACAGTTATTGCGTTGCGGAGTCCGAAAAATCTGGCAGTTCGAGCTCAAGCAATTCGAAGACGACACGTCAGCCAAGGTCCGGTATTTGCAACAAATGCTTAGGGATATAGGCATGACGGGCAGGTTTAGTGAGACGAGAGCGAAGGAGATCAAGGAGATGAGGGAGCTGCAGGCTGATTTGGAGGCTGTGAAGGAAGGGGAGAAGGTCTGGGGGATGGAGAGTGGACGACCGAGCAGGAGTAAGGCAGCCAAGAAGAGCTTGAAGATTAACAGTGGCGAGGACGATGAGGACGAGGATGAGAACAAGAAGCCGCAGAGCAAGGGCGCGAAGGCGGGGAGTGAGAGTGAGGATGATAGTGATGAGCAGCCGAGACCGAGGGTTCCGCGAGCGAAGCAGGATCTTGCGTTTCTGGGAGATGAAGAGGATAGTGATGAGTGATGCTCTCTCTCTATCTATTGTTCACGAGTTATGGATATGAAGTAATTTTCATAAGGAATTCTATCAAAACGGGTAATAATACATCGATCAAATCAGAACAAACCCCCACAGCAGGTATTTGTCAGAAGGGAATATCAACGCTAGGAAACATACCATCTCGATGTAGGAAGAGTGATGTTCTTCATAAAGTGGATTCTAGTCAAAGGCATACATACGCAAAGTCAAAATCAAAATCAAGAAGTCATGGAAGGATCTTTCATAAAAACCCGAAATCAAAGTCTTCAAAGTGAAAGAATAATGGCATTTCTTTTGGTAATTAACTCGCTACCATCCCGCCTGTAAACCTTCGTATCTAAAACATTCCTAGAAGATCCTCGTTGGTCTTCTTGCCTCCACTCTCAAGTTGCTGTTGTGGCGCCGGAGGCTGACTCGCACCGCTCATATCTAGACCCGCAAACCCATTCATCAAATCGTTTTGTCCCGCTGGCGCGGCACTCGAACCACCACCGTTCATATCAAATAATCCCATCATGTCATCCATACTGCTTGCACCCGGTGCTCCTGGCGGAGCAGCTGCAGGGCTCGCCACCCGCTGTGGCGTACCAGCCAGCCCTTCCAAGCCCGAAGCACCAGCGCTTGGAGGAGCCTCCGCTGAAGCGGGAGCAGCCCCGTCAAAATCGATGTCGAGGAGATTTTCGTTGTTCTGACTGCCATTCTTCTGGCCGACAACGGCAGCTGCAATTGGGTTGTCGACGGCATTTTGACGCTGCTCTTGAATGGCAGCGTGCTGGATGGCATCGGCGCCGTATCGTCCATGGCCGACGAATGTCTCAGGCGGTTTGTGGTAGACTGAGGCTAGGGTAGAGAGTTCTGTGAGAAGTTGGTCGAGGAGCTGAGGTGGAAGAGATGACATTGTTGTAGTAATTGGGGGTTTGTCGGAGAGAATGATATTCTAATTTTGTCAGTCTTGAAGTCAAAGACAAGGGTATAAATCTACCTTTGCTACTTGTAGATCACCTGATAGCAATCGCCAGTAGACATATGCTCTGTCTCTGATGTCCGGATTATCGTTGTCGGCTGTGGCTTGTTGAAGAACTGTCTGCACCAAACTTTGATTGTTGTCCGGCTTCTTCAAGAATAGCTTAACCACTGCGGTCAGGATTTGGAGTTGAACTTGTGTGAACTCTTCCATAAATCCTTCGACAAAACCAGAAAGGATCTCGTCCGCATTACTGATCTTCTCGGCGTACTCCCCAACGATCCAAATCAAAGAACCTCGTGCTTCAGGCTCATCCAATTCATCAATGTATTTGCAGAGAGTTGGGATAATACCTTCATAACCAGGGTACTTTCGGAATATGTCCTTAATGACTACAATTGCCTCTTGGACAACATAGTTGACTTTCGTAGCGATTAGGTCAAGGAGAGTATTGACACACTTCTCGCTGGCGCTCTCGATCTTGATAGCTGCTTGGCCAATGGCTTTGACTGCTCTCCTGACAAAATCCATATCCACCTCTAGGGCATACTCCTTTAATTCGGCCAAAAGTTGGTCGACGTTTTTGTCGTTTGCTATCCGTACCATGATCTCTAACTTCTGAAGCTTGACATATGGGGGGTCATTGTATTTGCAGAAGAACACTCGTAGCTCTTTGCTTAATATATCTGGCTTAGCTTGGAGCAGTAAATCGATGTTCCGTAATGCAACATATTGAACTTCTGGCGCTGATGCAACAAGGGTAACTTCTGAAAGTTAGCTATCGCAAATGTATACAGAGACATGTACTAACCCAATGGCGGCGCCATTTTCTTCAAGTATTGCTTCGTGAGATCTGCATTGACATACTTCATGTGAAGGAAGACGACTTTCACGGCAGCTAGCACTACGCTTGGGTTGACATGTTGGAACTGAGGAGAGACTCTTTCGCAAATATGCTCCGACTCTTTCATATCTGTAGCTCTGTAGTCGGCGAGGGTTGAGAGAATTGTAACTCTACCCCATTCTGTGCATTCATTCAACGCCATCAACATTTTCTTTAGCGCCGCAGGCGTCACTCGAAGAGCCTTGGTTTCTGGAGCTGCCTCGTTGATCTCTGCCAGCGCTGTGACAGAGTTTGCGACCACCATGGGATTTGGATCTCCTATCATCTCCTGGAGTGTTTCTAGAAATCCGTTTTCTAAGCACATCGTCGGATTTAGATCAAAGAGCTTCGCAACACATATCGCAGCCGTTTTCCGTACATAAGGCGACTCGTCTCGTAATGTCTTCCGCAAGGGTTCCTCCATATAATCTACCATCTTATCCACCCTAATGCACCCCATTGTCCGTATAGCGAGGGCCCGTACCAATGGATTTGGATCCTCGGAGTCTTGTACAAAGGTATTGACCGCCAGAATACAGAGGTCTGGATGTGATTTGGCGTAATTCCTAAATGATCCCTGAATCAGCAGTGCTCGTATGAACTGGCCAAAACGAGGAGGCGACTCACATCAAATACAAATAAACAAGCTTCTTCTGGTCCAGATCTGATGTAGCAATGTTCTTCAGCACATCGGGAAATAGAGCTGACACATCTTTGCCCAAGGTCATGGACATGATGGTCTTCTGAATGGCCTCCTTGCGCTCGTATGCATATTGCGAGACTAGCCCTGCTCTCAACTCGAATGTTTCGCCTTTTCTGGGTACCGCGAAGGCCCCTTTGATCCTATTTACCGCCATCGCTCACACAGATGGCGAGTTGAGGTCGTGCCCCTCATACGCCCGCGGCTGTTGTTGATGGACGGCCAGGCAGCAGCTATGTGCAATGGGCCGTAGTTTCGCACTCGTCGTCCAAGGGTAACGTCTGCAACTGAGCTCGTGTCGGTGAGAAATTCTGGGTAGTTTGTGGTTTCCTTTGTAGGGGGTTGAAGGTGATCCTAAATGTTGCCAGCTTCTCAGCCTTCTGGTGCGGTCAGAATGGCGCTAGTATTTGACAGGGATCCTACAGTAAGGAGAAGGCTTCCTGGCAAATTCATGCAACGAATGGATACTTGGAAAAGTTGAAACAACTATAATCTGTGAAACATTTAAGTACATCATGGTGAGGACCCTAATCCATTATTTTCCTCTGTAGTTTCTTTCAAATATGTCGCTAATAAAATATTCCAAGGCAAACCTTCCAAACCTACGCCGGCTGTTTGTTGAAGCTCGAACAGATGCAGAAGAGAGTGCATATTCGAGAAATGCCGTTAGTATCTAGTTGTGTGTAAACTACTGAAGTACTGACTGCTTTAGTTTTACAATATGGTGTTATTCATGTCATCGGTTGCTGTCGTCAGTCTCGTGGCTCAACGGATGAACAAGACTGCTTGATGAGCAATACCCGAGTGCTGTTATCTGAGCAGTTCCGTGATAAACTGAAGCAAGCCTGGAAAGGCAGTTTTGATTAAGGTCAATAGAATCTGGGGGATCGCAAAGACTTTGAAAGACGGAAAGGGTTAAGCTGAGCTGGGGGAAGTAAGGTGGTGAGAAATCTGCGAGACTTGAGTACTTTGTCCTGTCACGACACAGGAAAGTGCTGTTTGGCAAGATCCTGGAGGAATCTCCAGATGGCACTCGATGTCTTTAGGTTGGAGAAGATGGACAGCCTTGACAAGCTCTAGGCGCAGAAGAGTGGTGCAATTCATCTACCCGCCATTTGCTAATACATCGGCAAAGTCTTCTCTTGTATAGTGCTCTTCAGGTTCCGTATTTACCAGTTCCACTTCCAGCATCCGACGTCTTTTCCCGTGCCTCTACAGGGTTCATCTTAAGTCATTCCCATTGCACCTTACCAATCATGGGCACCCTCAACCCTCCCTTCTTGGCGTCGCAGTTGTAGTTGTATCTTATACCCTCTTGCCCTCCCTTCAATCCGTAGTCCCAGTAACAACCTCTCCGGTGGTATCCTTCCCAGGTGCGACAGCTACCTTCCCTTCAGCCTTCTGCTTCTCCCACTGCTCCGGCGTAAAGCACTTCGGTGTCCAAGCATGAATAGCAGCAACCTCAGCCTTCAGCGCCGTATTAACCAATCGATGTCTCGCCAAGGTCGTCTTCTTCTCGAATTGAGGCGATACTATCACCGCGGAAAATGCTTGACCGCATCCACCTGAAAATATGTTAGTTTTGAGCGGGATGGCGGGGTAAAAAAAAGATTAGACGGAGACGGACCTGACATGTCTTCGATTTCGACATATATTGCTTGAAGTTGATCGAGTATTTTGGCCTTAAGGTCTGCCTCTGAGACTCCTGGAGTTTCGGCCATTGTAATTCCCCAGAGAGAGGATTCTGGGTTGCTTGACGTTGGTCCTGGTGGTCCCTCCGTTGTCGGAAAAGTTATTGCAATCAGGGAGGAGCGGCGCGGGGCAAGCGGCCGAGTCCTGGAAACCCTCACCAACGCGACTTCTACAGCTTCAGCTCTTACAATAATGTCATGACTTTTCAAAGAACCCTTCGGAGATCAATTACAACAATGGCAAATCCCACAGTTTCGCCTTTTTCTCAGGCCGTTGTTGGGGCTATGAGGAAGCTGTAAGTGATTTATACCATGTGGCCGAGAATGTATTGTTTACTTTAGTTATAGATACCCGGAGAAGCTTGCAGACAGTAGTTTTGATAATACTGGACGTAAGTCATGAAACATTATGCAACTATAGAATGTACTAAAGCTTCATAAGTCCTCCTGGAAGCTCCATATCGACCAGGTCATCTGAAGAGCTCGGCTCTCCTCACCGTGGATCTCACCAGAGCAGTTGCAGATGAAGCTATTGCAAGAAAGGATTCCATAATCATAGCGTACCGTAAGAAACTTCCGATTAGAACGTTTGAGGACTTCACTCTCTCCCCCCTTTCTTTCAAAGGCTCAGACTGCCCCAAAGCTCTCACTTCACCATCCGATACTGTATCTAGGCTGATCTAATGCAGACCCCATAATCTTCCGTCCTTTGAAAGCACTTACGCAGAGCAACACCCAACAAAGTACCCTATTACGGCTTGCTCAGGAGGGTATTAGTGTGTATAGCCCCCATACAGCTTTGGACGCTGCTGAGGAGGGTCTCAACGACTTTCTCGTTGCATGTCTTACAGCCGAAAAGCCCATTGAAGATAGATAGTGAGTGTAACTACTAGTCAAAGCTTGCAAGCTCGCAAACGTGCAAAACGCCATAGGACTAACTCAGAATAGCGCAGCTCTTTCTGAAGTCCGTCACGAGTCTACCGTGTTAACTCCAGTCAAAGATGCTCCACCAGGCTTTGAAACGGCTGGATATGGCCGCATAGTACGCTTCCACACGCCTCAGACTTTCGGAGAAATTATAGCAAGAATCGCATTTCAACTCAAGCTTCCAGGCGTCTCGGTCGCAGCACCCCAGTCTATTCCAGCCTCAGAAAGGGATCAGATCAAGATCTCCTCTGTCGGTATTTGCGCCGGTTCTGGTTCCATGCTCAATGGACTTGACGTGGACTTGCTGTTTACAGGGGAATTGAGCCACCACGAGGCTTTGGCCGCTATTGAAAATGGCAAGTGTGTTATCACCACTTTCCATAGCAACTCGGAAAGACGATTTCTGGAGGCTCGTTTGCTTGATCAGCTGAATGCTGCTACCAAGGTGGAAGTTGAGGAGCTGGGCAAGAAGGGGCAATGGGAGGAGAGTTTGACAAAGGATTTCACTATAGCAGCTAGTAAGGCTGACAGAGATCCTTTCGTGATTGTGATGCATTAGTAAAGAGATGGCAACCACTGAAGAGAAAAACGCGAATCACACTGGATACGTGTTGTTGTTCATTATATTGTAGGCAGTAGTCGAGGAGCATTATGACCCATCTCAAAAGCGTATCATTCTCACTAGGCAAAAATGAATGGTGGATAAGTACCATTGGCTTGCAAATGAGTACAGCAAGCCCGCCGGGTATCATGATTTCGATTCTCTACTCTTCACATTAACCCAACTCTTCTCATTAGGGGGCTCCCCCCTAATGGCAGCTTCCCCATCCTCAATACAATCCAAAACATCATCACCTCCAACTCCGCGTTCCTTCCACCTCTCCAACAGCCTCAGCGTAGGCTCCCACACCCTCCTAGCCTCCTCGACACTCCCTTCATCCATCAACCCCCGGACCCTCTCCGGCTTATCCAGCACCCTCCCCACCACCTCCCTCATCTTATCCCTCATCTCAGCCTTTTCCCTTTCCACCTCACTCATCTCAGCCCTTTCCCTCTGCCATTCTGGCATTCCCTCCCTCATCTCCCGCTTAATACTCTCCGCCCTCTCGTAGATACTCGCAATCGCCGGATCAAGCGTACTAGCCATCGGATTCAACGGATCCATATTCGCCCTCATCTTCCTAATGGTCTCCGTCGCAGCAATCAACTTGCTGTAATTATCATACACCAATGCCTTCTTCTCTGCATCCAGTGCCCGGATATCAGTAAGTACACCATTGTAAGTCCTAAGCAGGTCCGAGAGCGATTGCGTAGACAGTGCGTGCGAGATATATGCACTGGCGTCGAAATGGGCGTGGTCAAGCTCGGACTCTAGGACCTCGCTGTTAGAGGAGTCGTGGATGGACGATGCTTCTGATGCCGCGTCGTTTATGGGCGTTGGGGGGGTGGTGGTCTCCTCTTGGGCTTTCTTTAGGTTGTAGTATTCTCGTAGTGCGGCTCGGTTTGCGCGCTTGGGTTGTGCTTGTGAGGGGCCGCGGTTGGGTGAGCCTTCTGAGGAGCGGGGGATTTCGAGGGATGGCCGTGAGGATGAGGAGGGTGTGGTTGTGGAGATTATGGGGACGCGGCGCCCGTTGACGGAGGGCTCGCGGGGGCTGGCTATGGTGGACATGTTTTTGAATTTCTCATAGGGAACTCATTGGGAAATGTGTCATTGAAGGGGTGTCATTGGTGAGTTTTGAGGACAAGAGATGTTGAATTGTGGTGTAGAGTGATTGAAGTACGTGGATGCAGTTGCAGAAGAGAAGGCTGCGAGGCTGGAAGCGAGGCTCCAAGACTTCTTCAACTTCCACTTTCTTCTGCCCGCAATCCAAAATAGACAACAAAACACCCTTTAATACCTAGATAATGCAAAATTCCCTTGCTGAGATTCAAGCAATACTATCTACGCAATGGCTTCCCCAATAACCCCAGCCCAGCTTTCCAACGCCCTCACACAATCCGGCCTCCCAACGCCCTCCCCCTCATTCCTAACCCCCATCCTAAACACCGCTTCAAACTCGCAACGCCAACCCCCGCTCTCTTCCCTCTCAGCAACCGCACGCCTACGCCTCCTCTCAGCCGACATATCAGCCCCCACCATCCTCTCCCCCACCAACGGCTCCTTCCCGCAAAACATATCCGATGTACGGGTCAAAGAAAAGGTGCTAGGACAAGATATCCCCGTACAAGTCATTGACATCGAGGACATCGGACGCAGCAAGTGGGACCAGATTCTGGATCTCGAAGCAGAGCGTAAAGGGGAAAGAGTAAAAGGGCGAGAAGTCATACGCGTGCTGCCTACACAGGAAAATGAAAACGGCTCTACAGCTTCTACGCAAGCGATTGTCAGCCCGGCCGCTGCGAATGCGGTAGTGTCGAACAAGGGACCGTTTAAAGTGCTGTTGCAGGATATGAAGGGACAACAAGTTTATGGGTTCGAATTGAAGAGGGTGGATAAGTTGGGGTATCCGCCGGGGATGAATATTGGGTGCAAGGTTATGTTAAAGAAGGGTTGTAAGGTTGCGAGAGGGATGGTGTTACTTGAGCCGGCGTGTGTAGTTGTGCTTGGGGGAAAGATTGAGGCGCTAGATAAGGGGTGGAGAGAGGGTAGGGAGGAGAGGTTGAGGTTGGCTGTGAAGAAGAATGAAGAGGCTCCTGGTAGGGCAAATGTGTGATGAATGTGGGATGATGTGAAGATATGAACATCACAAGGAAGATCTCAAAATATCCATTGATTCTGGACTTTGGGAGTTGGGTTGGAGTTATTTTTTGATACCCCTAAAATTGCGAAAGGAGAGTTGGTTGCCAATTGTACCACCAAGTAGTAAACATTGCTATCTATTGTTTTACGATACCAGACCAGTCATTAAACAGACCAGGTTAGAGAGACGATCCAGGAAGCTCACAACAAACCGCAGCAAATGAACCATGATCTCATGCGTCGTTACAGTTCTCTTGCCAGCCGCCAGCTAGCAAGATATATATCATTGCCTTAAAATTTCGAGGGGTCTTCGCAACATGTGCTCGCGTAGGACATATCCATCATCCCACCATACTATGCAATTATGAAAACTCCTTCGTTATGACATTGACATTGACATTTGACATTCCCAACACTTAACACGCTTTCCCCCTTTCAGATCGTTCCTGCGAGCAATGATGGGATGATTGCATAGCTAGAAAGTTCGAGCCCTTTTGGACTTAGGTATATCGCAAGTGATTCATAACATGTATCCAACTCGTGACCATCGGTAGACAGAACAATTGACTGCAAAGCAAAGAGCTTATCGCATGATTTCTTCGTAGATAAGCTGCTTGAGTTGCTCCTTGCTCAGGTTGTCCTTGTTTTTGTCAAAGTCGAAGAATTCCTCTGGAATTGGGTTCGCGGTTGGCTCATCCTCGGGGTCGTGATATGGCTCTAGGTAAGGGTGTTGAAGAGCCTCATCAACAGTGATACGTTTGACGGGGTTAAAAGCCAAAAGCTTCTCAAGGAGATCCAGTGCTAGGTCGGAAGTTTTGGGAAACAAGGAGCGAAGGGGAACCTTCTTCTTGAAGGGTAAAGAGCGAATGTACTCGCGAGCACGGCGAGACTTGATGCCGTAGTAATCCTCCATAGTTGGGGTGCCAAGCACATCCAATATAAGGGTGAGCTGGTGGTGGTCTAAATTGAACATCAGAAACTGAAAGCGAATGTGACTCGGCTCAACTTACAGTCCTTTCCAGGGAATAAAGGCTTTCCGCTCAACATCTCAGCCAAAATGCAACCAACAGACCAGACGTCAATAGCCTTTGTGTATTCCTTGAAGGTCAACATAATTTCAGGTGCGCGGTACCAGCGGGTAGCAACATATTCTGTCATGAAACCGGAATTGTCCTCCTGAGATGCAGCCGAACGAGCTAGCCCAAAATCACAGACTTTCAGATCGCAGTTGGCATTAAGAAGCAAGTTGGAGGGCTTGAGATCTCGGTGAAGAACGTTTGCAGAGTGCATAGCCTTAAGCGCACGGAGAGTTTGGTAGATGAAGTATTGGCAATGGTCATCGGATAAATCTTGGGTGCGAATCACGCGGTGCATATCAGTTTCCATGAGCTCCTGCAATCCCTCATTAGCAATCTGCTGCTATACAATAAAATCGAACTCTAAGTCTTACCTGGATGAGATACACTTCCGTGAATGTTTCATAGCTCCGTGGCTTCTGAATATCGAGAATGGAGATGATGTTTTCATGATTGAAATATCGGAGGAGTTTCATCTCACGCAGTGTTCGCAGGCAGAACATAGAGTGGTCGAAGGGAGTAATCTTCTTGATAGCGACCTTTTGACCGGAAGGTTTGTGAAGTGCAGAGCTATTAAGAGTTAGCTATGTTGCGACTTAAATATGGGGAGTATGGGAAGCCGTCGCTACATCGTGATAGGGTGAAAACGTACCACACGACACCATATGCTCCCTCTCCAACTACATCTTGAATATCATATTGCTCGGAAACATTGAAAGAAATCTTGCGCGATCCCGTCGACGGATTCGGCGCCCGAGATGTCATCCTGACTGAACGTCGAAGATATTTGTATTTCGGGGAGACGTTCGAGAAGCGAAGTTAACTGCTTCAAGAAGTGCAGTATGTCTGCAGCAATGGTCGAGTGCAAGGATGCAAAGTCGTTGTCGTTTGATATATTCGAGGACCGACGAGAGATGTGAATGTAAAAGGTGCAGGTGATGAAAGTATTTCCTTTGTTGTCTTTCGTCTCCAAACTTCTAGCGTTGTGGCTGAGCGGGCGGGCAATTGTATTTGAGGTTCCGGAAATTGCTTTGAACTATCGATGCTCTTGCGTTTGAGTCTTATCGTCTGTTATATGTTCGATTCGGAGCTGCAGATCCTATTATTGACTGTCAATTCGATGTTTCTCCAAGCCGACGTGCGTTGTCGTACTCTTTCTTCAGGAAGGCAAAGGTTGCGCTCGGTCCCGCCAGGAATTTCCAAGATGTCGCAACTCTGAAATATGGGCCTAGGAAGTAAGAACAAAGTCAAGTCTGTGACTGCTTTGATTCGGGGCCTTGGGAGTTGGTGGTTCTCTAGAATAGAAAGCAGGAATCAGCATCTCTTTGTTCATTCCAGCCTTTGGACCCTAAACCCGCAAATGGCTTTGTAGAGCTTCTCAAGGACGCACTAGGTATGGAGTTCCAAATACATCATCCAGCCATAGTTATTGCAGGAGATGGAAGATGTTGTCGTACCTGTGAGATCTAATTCTGTGTTCCAGACCGGCGTTGAAGTTGCCCCGCTACAAGGTCCCTGCTTCTGATTCCGCTGTGCGCGTAAAGTTGGTGAGAGCTATTGATACTTGCTTGAGAGACAGCGAATACAGATAACAAACAACAGCGCGGATAATGTTGGAAGGAGGTTGGAGGCGGTACGCAAGGTCACGGTCACGATGTACTGTATACTGCTGGAGGAATGGAATGTCTGTCTGTCTGTAGGTCAAATGCTGTTGATTGATCAGGTCGGGATGCTGTAGGATGGGCATGGGCATGGGCATGGGCCTTGTGCTCAAGTCGGTCTAGTCATGGCTGGTGTGCCTTTTGGTTCTGGTGGCCCGAAGGGACGACCCCTCGATAGTGTCGCCCTATGTGGATGAGTTCCTGGCGTATCAAATACCCTGGACGGCTGGTGAGATTCCCCCACTGGCCCCTAATAAGCGCCGGAATTCCATCACACACACCAGTTTTCGACCCCCAAATAATGGATCCAGTCCAAAACGACTCCTAAATCAACACTTGGACTCTTTGATACGAGATTCATGGCTGCGGCGCCTGTTTCACCGGTCTAGAAATGTTTCATGGCTGGCCCTGACAGGTGTGACGAAGTGTTGCTCTTATATTAAGACCGCAGTCTGGTCTGTCTTGGACCAATCAGAGCCAGTTCTTCCCACCGTGTAGGAGCTCTATACTGCGAGACTGTATGTACTGTACTGTACCTGTACATACCAAGTCCCGGTACGTACAGTACCTACCTACCTACTGTACGGGAGGGTATAGCATGAAATTTACAGCTCTGCAGACTGCGTCTGACCTGCATTTTCGTGATCGATGCCCAACTACCGACCTTGGATAGAAACGGCTTGCATTTGTTTTGTTTCTTGCACCTGACATTTGAGGCAGGGTGCTTCCTCATCGGGTAATGTAACACCAGAATGGGGTCTCAATCCAGCGAGCAACCTCTCAACGGAAGTCCATCCTTCAAACGTTGCACAAGCCCTCATCAACCACTGCAAACCCCTCCATCAAAATCCTGTAAAGCGAAGCATTTTACTTTGTAGAACACGGAACGATTGTCTAACTGCCGTGCGAATGGGAAGAGGCCATGTTTGACTAGAGTTTGAGTTCGTCGCAACTACAACCCCTACCCTGAAAACCCCCATATTACCTCAAGTATACCTTTAGAAAGACATGGGTTTGACTCAGGGGCAGCAAATCCTTCAAGCTTATCTGCAATACACTGCTTACTCTTTTTGCCCGAGGAGGATCTGGTGGATCTTTCGGCTGAGCATTCTAGCTCCCGTAAATGAACAAATGCTGCTTCGGAAACTCCAGACTTGAGCCTCGCGTTTCTTGACGTCAATATTTCCGGACTAAGTAGAAGATGGTGTTCACAACTTGCCATAGAGGCGTATATTCTTGCAACGACCAAGGCAGCTGCTGCACTAAGTATTCTATATGATGCTACAGAGGTAAATCTCTTCATTGAGATTGCTATTTTTATTGAACAACCTGCATAAGCAATGCATCAGCACAGACCCGTAGCACTCAGATACCCATTTAAAATTTAGCTCACCTTTTCTCTCAGTGTTCCCATCCACTGCTGGAAACTCATCCCCTGGTCCGCCCGATCCTCTACCAACAAGGTTTGTGCCCACAACTTCAAGCTTGGATCTCCGTCTTCCCGAATGATATAAAGATGCGGAACAACGATGCTCCCAACCCCTCGAGATCGGTAGTCCCGACTCTTCTGCACCACTGCACGAACGCGTTCGCTGAAATCATTATCGAGCTCTGGTAATGAGCTCTTGCCGACCTTGAGCTTAGTTCTGTCCTCAACACCGAAGACGTCCGCGAGTAGCTGCGGCACTGAATCGCGGCCGACCCACAAGAACTGAGTCTGGCCATCATCAATAAGATAGAGACCGTAAGGGACAATCCGCTCCGACGAGAGGTTATGTGGAGGTGGGAGAACGATTTGGCTCGTCTCTGGATCAGGAACACCTGCATTATCTGGCATGTCGTGTAATGAGTAGAGTCGTGGGTAAATGTATTGCATCAAAAGAGGGAGGGGGAGAGTTGACAGCTGGCAAAGAGCCGCTGATCGAAGATCTGATGGGATCTGAGCAGATTTTCGAAGACCAACGTTCTTGATGAGTCCAAGGAACAAAACAGGCAGGCCACGTAGATTTGCCGGGAATTGCAGTCCACCACCTCCCATATTTCCACCAGCAAGCTCCTTCTTGAATGTCTGGAGAAGTTCAATGAGCTTGGATTGAATCGCGTCTCGTGCAGGCTCAAGTCCGCTGCTCAACGCTCTTTCCACTGCCTTGTGGCTGAAGAAAGTCGTAATTGCACACTGATCAGCCGAAGCATAGACATCGGCAAGCTGGGTGGTTGTGGGTAAAGACAAGGTCATTACTCGAATGCGTCTTTCTCCGTTGCTCGTCGTATGAAGAACGGCAGTTTGCATGCAAACGAAGTTCTTTGTCAAACTTTCGTCAATAGCGACTTCGACGACATAACTTTGATCCCTAGGGAAAGCTGGGAAAGCACAGAGATCGGAGCTTCGGTTGAAAAAATTGCCGTAGAACGTGCTCATGCGGAGGCCGGTAGTGGCACGAACACGCAAGACAGCCTCAAGTCCAATTTCAGAAGAAAGGTAATCACTGAACTCTGTGGCAAACTTAATGGCATCTTCGCTTCTGCCTGCATTCCATCCGGGGTAAAAGTAGGTTTGACCTCCAGTGTATCGTGGAAGGTTGCTGAGAGATGCCACGTCTTGGTATTGGGATGAAAAGAGGAACATGTCGATAGAAACTTGGTTCTTCGAGCACTCAACGGCAAAGCTCTTATAGAAGCTATTGGCAGTCTGGAGCAAACCGCTTTCTTTCGAAGTTCCCAATAACTTCTTGTCTTCACGCATTTCCAATTTTCCATATCCAACGTTAGGCAAGGAAGCAGTTATCACAACAATCTTGCCACCAAGAGGTGAAATGAGTTTGTGGCCAGCCCGTAAAGCAGAGCCCATACAGGAGCCATTGTTCTGGTTACTCTGGAACATTGATGGGAGGGCGGTCAAGAATTTCTCGACACTGACTCGACTTTCTGACAACGGAACAAGAAGTTCCTGGGGAATTGGCAAGAATGGCTCGTCCAGATCGCTAACAACGAGCATACTAGTTTCATCATTCTCGTCAGTGTCCTTGGGAACAGCAAAATAGTGCAGGCTCGAGTCTACAGCCATAAATCCGACACGAGTCCGTCTATCAGCATTTGGTATCCGGTTCAGACTGTCAAGAATAGTTCGAGCACTAGTAGCAAGAAGGCCACATGATACGGACGCATAGCTGACATCGAAGAGAAAGAGATACACCAGAGGTTGAGGAGGTCGAACCATGTATTCCTGGGGCGCGACAAATTCAACTACTGCATGGTTTAACTCAGGTCGTTGCCAACGGTCAACGCTCTTTTGTGCCGCAGTATCCCAGTCAAACGCCTGAGGAACATCATTCGTGAGATTGCACATATTACACCTCCATCTATGTCCATGATCAAGAAACGTAACATAGGGATTAATGTATGACCGGCATCTTCTGCAACGAGAGATGACTTGGTCTTGGACAATCGGTACTGGATCATCGACATCATGAAGAGAGGTGTACGGCTGGATGACGAGCGCAAAGGGAAGTTTCGACTTCTTGAGGAGTGAATGCGTGGTAGGAACAGCATTCAGAGTCGATCGGACGTATTTAGGGGGGCAATTTGCGTCCGGCGATGGGGTGACACTCGACTGTTCACACAGATCAGTAAAAGAATTCTACTAATAAAAACTCAAAAACCTTACATTAGGTGGTAGTATAATGGGAGGGGGTGGGAAGTCCAACTCTGCAACGTTGAAAGGCTGGTTGAGTAAATCGGTGGGGTATAATTGGTTCAATGGCCCTGGACGAGCAGCTGCCTGCTGAGGTTGCGCTTGTGGTTGCGCTCCAACACCCATTTGACCCATGCCTTGCGTGATTCCAGCTACCCCACCAGGTGATGGTGCTCCGGGACCTGGATATCCAGCATCAGGAGGTTGATAGCCTACACCGCCGCCGTATTGTGCGGCGCCAGCAAAACCTGGTGCAGGTGCTCCAGGGACAGGCGCTGCTCCGACTTGGGCTCCATATTGTGGTGCACCACCATATGCTGGCTGCTGTGGTTCTGGCTGCGCTGCATAACCGCCATAGGCAGGAGCTTGAGGCGGTTGAAATTGCCCACCTCCCTGCATCTGCCCTCCCAGCGCCGAGTTGGCACCAGCCCCAAAGTCATAAGCTTGCGCAGCATAACCTCGTTTCTTCTTCTTTCCCCCTTCGTGTTCAGGTTGGCCGGCTGGAGGAGGAGGAGACGTCGTGCCAAAACCTGGCTGCGCTGGACTCTGTTGCCCATAAGGATCTGGGGCCTGGTAGGCTTCTTGCCCATTGTATCCAGGTGGTGGTGGCGCCGCCATTTTGCGTCAATTCGTAGATTACTAGCGATTGGGATTGCGCAGCTTTCCGGAAGTATAGAAGGCTGGAGAGCGACCGTCTAAAGCTTGCAGATATGTCTTGGTGAGAATCGAGGTTCTAGTGGCTCCAAGCCTCTAAGACGGTCTAATTGGGGGGAACACGTTGCGAAGTTGTGTTCAAGCCAGATGTCCTTGATGGTGGTGACTTGGCCTCCAGATCAGCTATCACAAAGTCATAAGATGTGAGTAGTGAGGATAGTCATGACATTGAAGAAAGCCGATTTGTGGTGGATGGGGAATTTCCTGGCCTTGCCTTCTTGCATGGAGGACTTCCCGGTTGGAGTCGCTCCTGCCACCTTGCTTGCTTGCTTGCTTGATAGTCACGTGTGTATATCAAAGGGTCTGTGCGTTATCAGCCAGGAGGATTCACATGCGACCAGTACGAAAGGAACTGGTGGAAGGTGGCTTACGAAGGACAAACAATCTCCTCGCCAAACACGTAAAAGCAACAGTGCCCCCCCATTTTCAATTCTTTCTCTTCTTCAACGCAATAGCCTGTTTGGAACTTCAATTGCAATCATGGCTTGGGGTAGATCTGCGCCAAAGCCTCCACCCACCACTTCAGCTTTGAGGTACTTCCCCACACTCATTCTCTGTGCCCCTGACTGACAGCAACAACAGCAAAATCCTCCCACTTCTCGTTCTTCTGATTGTACTCGGGGTATGCGCTTTCGTCGGTTACCATATCTATCTTTCCATGCAGAAGATCTCTTCAGCTGCGTCAGATAAAATGCAATCCAAGAATATGGTATTTACCAAGGATGGGCTTAAAGTCGGGGTGAAGGAAGTTAAGACCGAGAGTTATGTTGATTCGACACAAAGCCTACTCGTAAAGGCCTGGAACTTGAGTACTTGGCCTGGATATAAGAGTAGGCTCTGGAACCAACAACAAGCTGAAAGCGGGAAGCCCGAATCCAGAAAACCGTGAGCATATTCTCTATTAATTGCTTCTATTCTACACAATTGGTTCGCTCAGAATTTCCTGCAGGTATCACTTGGAAGCAGCTTTGTTCAGCTTGGCTCGCCCCCCTTGCTCTGCCATGCTATCCTCATTTCCTATCCGTTTATTTGCTAACATATTACTCAACAGATACTCCAGACACGCCTCTTCCACGAAGTAACTTTTTGCATTCATTTTTTTCGATACCTCCGCATTATTTTTACGCTACGGTCTCGGTGTCCTTCTTCCTCCTACACTTGGCCATCAAATATGGGTGGCTATTTAGTCAAGCTCGGAACACTGCAAAGAAATCAACGGTATCATAAGGAGCGGACAACTCTTTCGGATTCTTTGCTCTGCAGGATAGAGCTTCTTAGTTATATACCCCCGGCTGGGCTTGTTTTGATTTACAGTCGATGAATGAATGAAAATAACGGGACACGTTTTCTGCAATCTCATGGTCATCTCCAGCAGCTCTCGTCTCGTTAGCTTCTCATAGCTATCTCGAAAATAAGTGATTACTTCATGGCCTTTTCCGAATTTTAGCTTCAAAACTTGTCGGCCAACTTTACTTGACTAAAAAAAATAGTCCTTGAAACAATAGACCCAGGCTTCACAGCTCAAGAGGCTACAACCACCAGAACCGTTATGAAAGCCAGTAAAAATAACCGGTAGACAAAGGCTTTCTACGGAGGTCGGATCATCATTGAGCTCGACTGCAGGGGTGCAGCTAAATCTATTGAAGAGCAAATGCTATATTTAGACCCAGGGATTCTCTGACCAAAACTTAAAGTAAAGAGCACATGGACATTCTGGCCTTGCGTTTTTTCTTTCCACTCTTCAAATACAAAAAAAAAAATTCGTGGCCTTTGGAACTGCTATCAGTGGCGTTCACATTTTTGCTGATTATTTCATTCTGTTGCACATCGCAGTCTGGCACCGAGGCCAGCAGGCAGCATTTACTCCGTAGAGCAGTGAATTCGAGGTTCTTGGGCGCTACAACGCCACTCAACATCTCGCCACATCAAAATCACCAAAATCACCAAAATATATCAAAAGATTCCTCAAAAACCGTATAGCATTTGATATCTCTAAGATACACCAGAGCTTTCAGAAGCTAATTGTCAATCTAGCGATCCATATATCCTGTTTACTTTCCGGCCTCATCGAAGATGTAAGTCAAGTGGCAACGTCCACAGTACTGGCGATCGTGCATGGCAGCCATGAAAACACCGGCACCGCACTGTATATTATTAGAATTTGCACACAACTATCATCAGATTCGTAAAACTTACGTCGGGAGTGGGACACTCTCTGCGAAGACGCTCGATCTTTCCATCACCGTCGACCTTGTAGTATTTGAGAACCGCCAACTTGGTCTTCTTGCGCTTGTGCTTGATCTTCTTGGGGGTGGTGTAGACCTTCTTCTTGCGCTTCTTGGCACCTCCACGTAGACGAAGTACGAGATGGAGGGTCGACTCCTTCTGGATGTTGTAGTCCGAGAGAGTGCGCCCGTCTTCAAGTTGCTTGCCGGCGAAGATCAGGCGTTGCTGGTCGGGAGGGATGCCTTCCTTGTCCTGGATCTTGGACCTGCGACGGGTTAGATTTTCGCTTTCTAGCTAATGCAAAGGACAGCGTACTTGACATTGTCGATGGTGTCAGAGGACTCTACCTCGAGGGTGATGGTCTTGCCCGTGAGGGTCTTCACGAAGCTGTTGCACGAATATTAGTCTTGCTCCTTCAAATCATCGCCATCTTTTGTGTTTTTAATTCTGATGATGATAGGGGTCAAGGCTTCCTATACTCACATCTGCATGATTGCCTAGACAGCGATGTCTCGATGTCTTCCTCAACAATCAGGGTTGCTTTAAAAAAGAGGTAAAAACAAAATCGCCGGTTGTGTGCGAATACTTAACCGCCCCGCCTTTATCCGTTAGCGTACTAGTAGAAGCGATAGGCCCGGGGTTGGCCCGCGACACGTGATCTGAAAGCTTTCGCTTAGCTAGCCCTGGTGCGCACTACGAACTGGTGGAAACCCAGAGTTCGCGATATTTTCAACATCCAGATTTCGCCGATTCGATTTGATCAACATCACAAATCAGTGAGTCTTATACCAAGAGGGAACACCCTGAAACCCCTTACTAACCTTCTATGCTCAGAATCCGCCAACATGGTCAAGAAGCGCGCGTCCAAGTAAGACTACCCCTCATCGCCAGCATTCGATCTCCCCTGCAACGATTACGAAAGACCCCCATTCAACTTCTCAAAGATTGTGGAGGACTCCCGATCGCGGATATTCATGCGAAAACAATGATCCAAGACTAACAACTGGTTTACAGTGGACGTAACAAGAACGGCCGCGGCCACGTCAAGCCCATCAGATGCAGCAACTGCTCGCGATGCACCCCAAAGGACAAGGCGATAAAGAGATTTACCATTAGAAACATGGGTATGTTGAAAATCCCAATGCTGAACATTTTTGGAATACTCGATGCTAACCACCAAACCACAGTCGAATCCGCCGCTATCAGTACGTTATTCCCCTCCCACAATCGAATCTTGGGCTGGAGAAATCATGGGCACAATGATAGGTTATACTCGGAGGAACAATTATGCTGATTCTCTATCCATAGGGGATATCTCGGACGCATCTGTATTCCCAGAATACACCGTTCCCAAGATGTACCTGAAGCTGCAGTACTGTGTCTCTTGCGCCATCCACGGCAAGATTGTTCGGTACGTTAAGCACTTCAGATGAACCTTGGTCGAACATCCTTCCCGCATTAGAACAGAAGGGCTAACAATTCTCTCTACAGTGTCCGCTCCCGCGAGGGTCGCCGCAACCGTGCTCCTCCCCCAAGAGTTCGCTACAACAAGGATGGCAAGAAGGTCAACCCCAACCAGGCTGCTGCCAAGACCACTCAGGCATAAGGGATTGCATGGATGATTTCGGGTTATGGGGAGTCGATTGCAATTGCATGGAGCATGGAATCTGGTGTTCTTCTGAGGGAAAGCAGCTAGCGTCAGATCTGAGTCTGCTTCTCAGCAGAAATTGATCTTCTTGAGCCTGAATAAGTGTCTTAAAGTGTTTGTGAATTCTTATATGAGTGTTTAAGTTTTCTCTGCGCTGTGAAAGTGAGCTATAACTCAGCTCTCCTAGTTGAGGTGCGTACACGGCCTAATAGCCAAGGGCTGGTTTGAGCCAGATTATAGCATAATACAACAAAGAATTGAATACACGCTCTCGCTTTCATCATCATGTCCCAGAATATACAGCTGTTGCTCCCCTCCCACACTCAATCCTCTGCTCCACGCTAACGTTCCTTCCTTCGAATAGGATCTTCTTCCTCGGCGTGATCTGGAACCTGTGTTCCTCTCTCCTCCCCTTCTCCCTATCCGCTTCTATATCAAGAGGTTGGATGTACGTAGGATTGCTAACATTATTCCTCTTGCCGGTCCCCAGCTGATAAAACTCATTGTTTCCCCACCAAAGTACATCTGCTCCCCAGTTCGTATCATTTTCCGAACTATGATCAGAAGCCCCAAGATGAACCACGTTGTTCATGGTGGCAGCAGCATGCGTAGCTCCGACCGATAGACGTGCAAGCCGAATTGGAATGACCTTGTGAGCAACCTCGTCGTATTCGAAGAGGCCGGATAGTGCTTTGATTTTGGTTGGCGTGCCTTGAACATGTGTCCAGCGTCCATTTCCGAGACCTCCCCAAATTCCTTGTCCACTAGCCCAGGTATCTGCCGTTACGCGACCAAGTCCACGAGGGTCGTCTTCGCCTTGTCCTGCTATTCGCGTGGCATCAATAGTAAAAAAGCTGTTGACGCCTCCAGCTGCGACGTCTGTGACTTTTGGTCGTAGATTGGTACCCTTGTAGAGCTTGTCGATCGGGAGAAGAGATGGGGCGTCGATATTTGGAGACTCAGAGTCGGCATCAAAACCCAGTTGACCGAGAGAGTTGTCGCCGAACGCAAACACTCTGCCTTCTTTGTCGGCAGCTAGAGAGTGAAAGTCCCCAGTAGCAATCTTAGCTATTTCAAACCCCTTCAACGTGCTGATCTCGTGTGGTTGATCGTATGGTCCTGATGGCCGGGTACTCCAGGTCAGGCCGGGTACACCGAGTTGCCCTCTCTTTGGAAAATCCTCTGTCCCGGAAGCAGCTGAGAACAGTCGGCCCCGTGAGGTAAGAATGAGGCAATGCTCCAAACCACTGCTGATATCTGATACCTTTTCACCCCAGGCCAGATTGCTTGGTTTGAGATCTCGATAACTAACGGCGGATCTGCTTTTCCAGAACGGGATCCAAGTATTTTCTAGCGTCTTTGGTCCTGCGTCTTGGTCGGCTTTGGAGGCAGAAATCGAGTAAACATCTCCACTGGAAGATAGAGCTATAATCCGGTCTCGAGAGATTGATAGCTTGGTTAAATCTTTGCCTGTGAGGGTAGGTTCTGGGCCTGAAGAGTTTGCTGAGTATCCAGTCCCCCATTGAAGAAGATCTCCATTCTCAGCAATCGCGGCACCAAAATTTCTATCCAGCTTAATATCCCGAATGAGCTTTCCATCGAAAAAGGGGATTCTTCGTGGAGTTTTGATGAATGCTTCAGCGGAATCGGGTGCAACCACTTTTCCGCTGTTGGATCCCCATGCATAAACCCCCGGACTCTCCCAGCTCTTCTTGACTTGTAAATGCTGTGAGCTTATCAAGTCTCTATTCTCCTCCCTGGATGTTGCCTTCTTTCGGGCTTTCTCGAAGGTTACTTCTGCTGGAGCAGGGACAGTTTCTGCATGTAAGGTTCCTGGGTATCCTAGAGAGTAGAGGAGCCCGGCACTAATCGTAACTGACATGAGATAGCCAGCAGCCCTGGCCTTTGGTGAGGATCTACTAACAGCAGCAACTCGAGCTTGTCGTCCATTCCCGAAACATCTTTGCTGAGAAGCGCGAGACTGCTTACTTGCCCGTTGAGCAATCTGGAAAGCTCTCGAGGTTCCTCTTGATTGAATCATTGTCGAGTCTGGAAAATTATAGGTCTAAGATCAGAGTCTCGGGCCAATTGAGTAAAACAAAGCATTCCAATCAATGTTAGTATCGGGGGGTGATTATTCGGACTTTTCTCATGCTTCAGCCTTGCCGCTCTTCAATGACGCCGTTATCTACGGTTGTCAGAAGCAGCCACTCACGCACTCAACCGCAGCCGCGCTGCCTCGTGTGGGTCAACTTATATTTAGCACATCAACGTGTTAATTTCTCAGCCTCATCCCTTAAAATCACCGTCACTAGCAAGAAAGATGTATGAAGATTCCTGGTACAGTTTTGTACCAGAAACCACGTCTAGAAGAGAAGAAACCGTACCCCAGAATTCAAAGCATCGTCGTCGCGAGTCCTTGTTGAAACAAACAAATGTCAGCCCTTCCTTCACTTTTGGAACAGCATAACTAACGAGTATCACAGGGGACGGATCACATTTCAGAACCATCCGACCCAATCCTAGAAATTTTTGAAGAGAATGCTGTTCTCAAAGGTCCGCCTGAAGCTACCTTGGCTAGAAGAGCCAAATCATACAGCGATTTCTATGATATTGCTGTCAGCTACCTTGGCAAAGAACCCAAGATAGAAAAACCCCGAGATGTATTCGAAACTCTAGAAAGTGAAGCCGCAAATTCCTCCTTGGAAAGTCGGTATGAACAGTTTGAGGATGATCTTTTAGACTCGAGTCAAGAAGAGTACCAGTATGTTGAACCATGTGAAGTTCATCAGGGACATAGGCTGACCCTTGAGGAAGGCTATACAGAGACCAGCTAGCCCTCTCTGAGCGGCACCTGGACAACATTCTCGGTGATACATCATCCGCCTTGGACTTACTAGCTACCTTGTCTGAGTCGTTCAAATCTGTAGAGTCCCAGACAACAGCATTTCAAGCTCAGTGCGAGGATCTGTTGACTGAACAGAAACGTCTCCGCAACCTGGCTGACGATATCGGACTAGAGTTACAGTATTATGCATATCTGGAACCTCTCACCCGGCGTCTGAATGCCCCTGGAGCTGGGAGATTAGTCAGAAGTGACGACTTCTTAGATATGCTCATGAACTTGAACACATGCATTGATTTTATGGACCAACATGTAAGCCATTCCTTTCCTGCGGTCAAATACGGCTGTCATATTATCATCCTCAGACCTTTCTTCCATATTCTGCTTTCGAGGGAAATAATGCTGATCTTCAAAGCCAAACTACCGCGACTCAGGCGTCTACAAAACTCGTTACACATCTTTACTTGAGAGATCCCTCAATCTCATACAGATGGCGTTTTCATCCACTCTTCGGGAAGTCACCGACAATGTCAATAAGCAGCTCAAAGCCAAAGACCAGACAGAAACGGCAGAATACATACTACTCTACGGTCGATATGAAACGGTAATATCGGAGCTTGGGCCTCAGCTCGAGAAGATATTGAGGACGGCAGAGTTCGCCTTCAATAATACTTCAAACTCAAAGAACCCAAGTGCATACATCCAGCAGTGGCATGAGCTCTACAGGCAACTCGTTGAAATCTATATCAAGAGCCGTGAGCCAGTTGGCCCCTTGGTGTTGAAAAATCTTCGGAAATTTGCTGCCAACGATCCAAAACCAGACACAGACTTCAAGTCATTTGCAAGACGATGTGTTCAGTATGTCTTTGATATTTGTCACAACGAGTTGAATCTCGTGGAAAAGATATTTCAAGATGGACCTCATTGGAACAAGAGTAGCGAGTTATTGGAGAGGTTGGAGCAAAATCGATTGTCACATGTCACTACGCTTTCAACCTTCTTGACGCCATATCTAAGCAATGGCGACCTGACGCGCATTTGCACTCTGACAAGTTGGTTAGAGACAGTGTACCTAACCCCTGCCGATGGTGATTCGGACGGCGATCAATCTAAGGAGGTTGGAAAGCTAACAGCGCATGTCCTACTTGACAAGCATCTATGGCCACTGTCTGATACACTCTTCCTCAAGGCTGCAGCAGAGATTGAGCACTACAAGCCAACCCCCGATGATCTCAAGATTGCTTCAAAACCGTCAAGCCCTGTTGAGGACAAGAAGTCCGCACTTGAGAGCAAAGCACGCGATGACCAAGATACTCCCTCTTTGGCCAGTCCAGGAATGTCAAGTGCTTTCCCAACTGTCAGAACTGCTGTCAAGCTGCTAGTCATGTACAACGATGCAGTCTACGATAGACCCGTAAGTCATGATACCTTCTCTACGAGGCCCCTTCCTAACAAGTCTCCAGAGAACTGGTGATGTGCTTTATGAGATCGTCCATCAAGCCACAGAATCTCTTCAAAAGGCTGCAACAACAATTAAACGCAACGCAACCATTATGGATGCACAGCTATTCCTAATCAAGAATCTCATGCTGATAGAAAATCTCTTCATGACCCATGAGATCCCGGACTCGGTCCGCCAATCCGCCGAGTTCGACTTCACGCCCATCTGGGACACGATCAAAGAGCTCCAGGACCGCAGGCAGCTTTTCAATCCACTCGCCTACTTCACCCCTTTGCTCAAGGGCAAGCTCCTTCCAGCTGTCGTAGACCACCTCCTCGATGCAAGAAAGGAGCTAGAAAAGGTCCTTGTACAGCAAATTACGGCTTTCACGAAACACTGGCAATCAAGGCTGAGCAACAAGGATCCTAAGAAGCAGATTTCGACTGATAAGGCGTCTGCGGAATTGGATATTTTACTGAAAAAGGTCTTCGAGGACCAGACAACCAGGGCTGCGTTATGGAAGATGATTAGAGCGGAGGATAACTAGACGGGTGACTGCGATAGAGTATACTCCAAAGAACGCCAAATGGGGAATTGAGCATTATGGCCCAACTAGCGCTTGGCTACAAATGTCATGTCAAGTTTTGAAGGTTCACTATATCCATACGAGTTCCGCACAGAACGATCAATCGATGAAAGATTTGCTGGTGACAATAGGAACGCTTAAATAACCCTTCGTGATAGGATCTCCCAATTATGTTGGTCAAAATGTGGCGTATGCGAAGATGAGACTCCTCCTGGCTAGTCTGGTGTGGCATTATGAACTTATCCTACCAAGGAAAGTAACCATTGATCGGAATAAACATAGTGTCTACTCTTATACGGCTTTGAAATCCTAGGGGATTCAGGTAAGCCAAATGCCGTGATACTCATCAGTCATAAAGTCATCAACCCCCTTCCTAGCTCCCACCACCATCCAAATATATCCTTCTTTCCACCCCACCACCCACCACCCACCATCTACAACCTCGCCCCATCCTTCCGCCCCTCCCTCCCCACCAACCCCCTCAACTCCCTCCTCAAAATCTTCCCTGACGCACTCTTCGGAATCGCATCCAAGAACCTCACCCCACCCCTCAACCTCTTATAATCCGCCACCTGTCCCTTTACGAAATCCATAATCTGCGCTTCACTGACACCGCCACTGCCACCATCTCCCGTAACGACGTACGCGCGCGGAACTTCCGTGGCTTCTTCGGTCGGGACGCCGATGACGGCTGCGTCGAGGATCTGCGGGTGCGTGAGGAGGAGTGCTTCGAGCTCTGCGGGCGCGACTTGGATGCCTTTGTATTTTATAAGTTCCTTTTGACAAAATCCATGTTAGATTAGCTGGTTGGGTGGTAGGTATGTGAGTGTAAAGGCGGATGTAGTGGTGTGGATTGAAAGCAGACCAACCTTTTTGCGGTCAACTATGTAAGGGAGCCCGTTCTTCCAAACCCCAATATCACCCGTACGAAACCAGCCATCGACGAACGAATCCTTGGTTGCTTGCGGATTGCCATAATAGCCTCTCGTGACGACGGGGCCTTTTACTAAGATCTCTCCCGGTTGTCCTTCTTGCACGTCTTTTCCGTCATCGTCCACAAACCTGCTTGTTTGGTTAGATAAACAAAATACCGATGATAATGCAAGGAAAAGGGGGCGTGTGAACTTACCGGAAGCTCGAATTAGGCAGAATCGGACTCACGCTCCCAGTATTATCCGTCTGGTCCCACGGCATGACCGTCGTGCTTCCTGTCGTCTCGCTGAGGCCCCAGGTTTGGGAGATGAGACACTTTCCTCGTCCCAGCTTCTTGCTCGCCGCCTTCTGTAATTCCTTGCCCAATGGTGCGGCGCCACAGACTGCTACTTCCAGGGCATCGAATTGGTCCGTTACGAGAGGCATCTTGGCTATTAGGAGGTATATTGGTGGTACGGTAAAGAAGAAGGTGATGCGAAACTTCTTGTTGTACTCTAGAAACTTCACAAAGTCGAATTTTGGCATCCAATACACAGGGCCTAGAAGTATAATGTGTCAGTTTCAGATAGGTGTGTGTGTTGGTGATCAGCTTACCTCCCATGTAAAACGGATTTATGAAATATCCCTGGACCCCAGCTATGTGAGCTGCAGGAAGATGTGCGAGGGTCCGATACTCGAATGGCAGTTCACCCTTTGCGGCGCGGGATGCGATCTGCTCACGGGCCATGGAGCTTGGAATGAAACATTCAGCCACTATGTTCGAATGTGACAATAGCACACCTTGGATCATAAAATCAGCACAATTCCACGCCACACTTGTATTCTGACAAACCTTTTGGAACCCCCGTGGTCCCGGACGAGTATACTAAGCAGATCAAGCTCTCCTCCAGCTCTTTCTGGCCTGTAATCTTCCGCCAGTCTAACTTGCCACTTGAAGTTAGACAGGATGTATTGCCTTCCACAGCTCTCATGCTCCATTCTGGGCTGGAACTTATGACCACGACTCTACTGAGCGGGACTCCGCAATCCTTTACAAACTGGATCGCAACATCTTTTGCATCTTCACTGCAGAAAATCAAGTTGCTCGTTCCTTGTTTAACTTGTCTGGACAGTTCTGGAGGGGTGAAAGAAGCACTGGCAGCCGAGTAAACTCCTCCAGCAGCAATCACTCCATAGAAGAGCATCGGGAGCAACGGCTGCCCCGAAGAGATGCAAACAACAACATCCTTTCCGGGACCACTGGCTCCGATGCCGTAGTTCTGTCTTAGGCTGTAAGCGACTTGCTTTGTGATATCTCTAGCTTGTGCTTTGGTCACAGCATTAGACGGATTGGCCGCCTCGAGATGTAGCACTGTATCTTCAGTGGCACCACAGGGCGCATAGTCTGTTCCGTGAGAGTGGATTTTGGTTCTCAGGGAGTTCAATACTGACTGAACAAAAGGGACAGAATATCTAATTTAGGGACATCAAAGGACGTTGGTGACGAATAAATCATGACTGGCTAATAACTTGGAGGGCAATAGACAATTGCAGAAAACAGGAGAATGGCAGATCAAAGACGGTTTGAAGTAGAGTGTGGAATAAAAACAAAGTGTAATCCCACAAAAGGAGACATATGACGGGCCGGGATGGAAGTTGTCCCATAATAGAAAGAGGTGCAAATTCGGGTGCGGGGTATTAGCGCCAATCAATTACTGTGAATGGGACGCCATGAATATCAGAGGCGTATATTGCACAAGCATAAACAGGCAATGTGAGCCAACCCGAGGTTTTTTCTTGATGCGGAACGCGGGGATGCAAAACTCACAGTACCCCGCAACCGTCATAAGTCTTCGGTACAATTACAGTAGGCTCATAGAACATTCCGAGAGACTAATCTACACAATCCCAAACTGACTTCCTTTTTGGGTACTGGTATATGATAAACGAAGAGGTCGTCTGTTCCGTCCTTCGAAATAGTAGACACATCATCAGTGGGACCAGTCAAGCTTCTTGAGCATACTAATGACCTCTTGGGCAAGGAATCCAGGACCGTCCATCTGAATAAAATGTCCACATCCCGGAGCGATAACAACATCCGTATCCCTATCCGTGAGTTTAGTAAGGCCTTGATTATACTCCGCCCAATACCTGTTTCAAATCTGTCAGAAGTCCGACCATCCATGATTATCGAGAATAAGAACTTACTTATTCGTAAACTTCATGCTTAAACTCTTCGGCGTCCCCATTTTCTCCAGGCTAACCTCCGCAAACGTCTCTGGATCATGCCCAACAACGTTCAACCATGGCCCCTTGCCATCCGGCCCAACAAGCTTTGGCCCATCAGCATGCGGCAACAGCGCTGGACCTGTCGACCGGTCAAGACCTTCGGCATTCTTGACCTTCAAATCAAACATGGCAGCCAGCCTCTCGCGAGCACCTCTATATTGAGCAAGCGTGCAATCATCAGCAACCACAGTCTTGGGGTCGAAGCCAGGAGCGTCAGGATCAGGCCAGAAGTCGGAATAATTGACGTTGGGTATGTTGGAGTCGAGGAGGATCGCTCCTGCCGCAATGCCGGGATGGTGTTCTGCGTAGACACGTAGAATCGGCACCCCGATAGAACCACCAATTAGTAACAAGTGAAGTGTTCCGTTTTCGACGTCGCGGGCCTTGAGGCCTAGATTTTTAGTTGCGATAGTGACGATAATCTCGTGAAGGTCATTCGCAACGTCCAAAAAGTCGTGACCGTTTTCCTTGCCAAGCGTGCCGTCTAGAGGATCTTTAGATATAGTGAGGCCTTGGCCGAATCGATCATAGGTCAAGATTGCTGGGCATGACTTGAGGTCCTCCCTAAATATCGAGATGGAGGGGAGCCATGATAAAGCCGGAAGTCCAAGGCCATTGATGAAGACGATCAGTCTCTTTGGTGCAGCATCCGTTTGATTGGTTGGCGGAAAGAAAGAATAAGAGATTGGTGCATCAGGCTTGCTTGGTATGGTGAGTTTCTGTGGAGGAGAGACGGAAGCGTAGTCTGTTGGTCCTGGGAATAACTTGGTAGGATCCGACATGGTAAAGAATGTCAGCGCCCGCTGGAATTGAGAGTGTCACCGATAATGAAACAACAAAAGTTGCAAATACACAAGTGTTGTTACTAACAGGGTTTGTCTCGTCTTCACTTGGTAGCACCTGCCTGTAGCATGTGCTTACGTGAGCTTGGAATATTTTTTGAGATGCGTTATTGCGCACTAGCGCAAAGTAAGAGACCTTCTTCCAACAAAACTAGTTTTGGGCAGAGCGAGAATAACAACAGGTTACACATACTTAACGATTTCGTAGCTCTTAGGACAAGCCATGTCTCACCATAACATTCGAGCAAAGCCCAGAAGTATATGTAGACATGTAAATTGCTTCTGACGGCAGATGTTTCTGCTCTGATATTCTCATAATGTTGTACAAACATAAAAGTCATCCCTAGAACGCCACCGCAATGCATCTCAGTTCACGCCACCCAAACTCCAAAAGTCCTCAGAAGTCCCACGAGCACCATTCCCGCATAGGGGGGAGCATTGGCATAACGCCGCCCGGAAAGCACCCCGTCTGCCTCATCTGCGCGTACGCCGCCTTTGTTCCGTCGTCATAGGCGCTCTCATCCAGTTCTGTATCCTTGTAGAGGGGTGGTGCTCCTTCAGGAAACCAGATCTTCGACCAGCTTTTATCATGATTTCGCACACCTGGCTCGTCCTTTTGATACACAACAGGTCTTCCTTTGAACATAGTCAACCGTCCATTCTGATCCTTGGAGCTATAGCTGCTGATAGGCCCGCTGGTTCTAGTAGTTCCATTTATTCCTGTTTGAGTTACTCCAGCAGGGGGTGCACCAAATGGCATCGGATTCGGGGTATTAGCCGAAGGATTTCCCCAGGTGTTAGATGCTGGAGGATTAGGTGGAGTACTGATAAATGGGTTTGGCGCCGAGGGCGTTGTCCCAAAATTATTCTGTGGTTGTGCTGGAGGCACAGTTGCAAAGGGGTTTTTTGCGGCGGGCGAAGGCGCGCCAAACGGTGCAGAAGACGCACCTCCGAAAGGGCTTGGTGCTTGAAGAGACGGTTGTCCAAATGGGTGAGATGATGCGGGTTGAGGTGCTGTTCCGAAGGGGGCGGACGTTGTGGGCTGCGAAGGTGCGCCAAACGCACTTGTAGTTGCGGGAGCGGTTCCCTGAGCCAAAGGGTTCGGGGCATTGGCGAAAGCCGAAAAGGGTGCTGGTGTAGCATTCGACGTACCGCCAAATGCTGAACCACCGGAAGGAGCTCCAAACGGATTGGGTTTTTGACCTAGTGAAGAAGGTTGTCCAAAGGCTCCCCCTCCCCCTCCTCCTCCAAGCTGAGATGGCTGTCCAAAGGCTCCTCCTCCTCCAAGCTGAGACGGTTGTCCAAAGGCTCCTCCTCCTCCAAGCTGAGACGGTTGTCCAAAGGCTCCTCCTCCAAGCTGAGACGGTTGTCCAAATGCCCCTCCAGTACCAGGCTGTGACGGAGCACCGAAAGCTGATGGTGTTGCAAATGGATTAGGCTTTGCGCCAAGAGCCGGTGACTGCCCAAAAGCTGGTCCTCCAGAAGGTGCTCCAAACGCTGGGGCGGTAGGCTGTTTTGGAGGGCCGAAAATATTCGATGTTGTTGGCTGAGCAGCACTGGGCTGAACAAAAGGATTTGGTACTGATCCAGGCGTAGGAGCCTGAGCTCCTTGCACTATATCGATTCGATTTGGGTGCTCATTTTGGGCGTTGATTATGAAGTTTATAGCACCGTCAACGTCGTTTAGGGCCGTATGTATTTGCTGTTCTGAATCCTGGAATAGTTTTTCTGCTTCTTGAGCCTACAATGAATTAGTAAAAAAGCAGCTACTACGGGCAAGGCGTAATGTACAGCTTGCTGAGAATTGCCAGAGGCTGCAGCCACATAATGAAGCAAGCGCATCTCCTCGAAGCTCTGCTCTCGCATTGGTCCTCCAAACAGTTGTGCCGGCGCCTGTCGCCCTGGACCATAGGCAGAGAGTATCCATTGTGGCTTTTCCGACGAGAGATCTGTCACGATCTGAGATTTGTCGAGAGAGAAGGGGACCGTCGCTGCTGGCACCGAGGCTACCATCGTGTCAGCTTTGATGGTGTATATGACCATGAACAGCAAATAGTACCTCCGCCTTGCTGATATCCATGACTACGAGCATTCGCATGATCCGGGCTTTGCAGTGATGCAAAGCGGTTGTTATTAGGAATCCCCCCTCCTCGAGACGGGTGCTCGAATTTGCATTTCTCTGCAAGAGCGGTCAGTTTGAGCCATTTTCTCTCTTTGCGCAAACTTGATCATTACCTCCGAATCTACAATTTCCTTGCATCCAAAACTTGCATGTTACTGGAGGCATTATCGCAGTCGCAGTCGCAGTCGTAACGCGGGACGACTAGATTTTCCAAAAGGCGCATTGCTGAACTTTACGGCATGTTTGAGTCGCATTGATTGATTAGTGGCGAAGGAAGAAAGCTGGGCCGCAAAAACGACAAGTATTGTTCGAGCTATTGTTGGACGCTGTACAAAGAGAGTGTGAATTTAGTTGTGAGTATTGTATTGTAGGCGCATTCGCTGCAAACCTTCACCGGGTTGAAGGCAAGGGCGACGCGACGATCCGTTTCCGGCTGCGCGTCTGAAGCTTGAAATTTTGGTGTAACCGTCAGCCCGTGACCTCCTACGCAATGAATGTCAAATGTATTAGAATACAGAAAATTAAATGTCAATGCAAGGTAGACGCCACGTTAGAAAGGTATCTGAAGGTTAGAAATGCTTCGCGGTGACTGGAAATATTGACTTCAAGCCAAAGGGCAGGTCATAATAGATGAGGCGCTTCCACCAAGGAACGGCTTGAGAATTTCTAATCATTTATTTAATCAATACCAATGCTGCTATTGATCGTTACTCATTACTATCCCAAGACACCCCGATACCGTTATGTTATGCTATAAAAGTACACCAGGCACGATCTTGGACATCGGCCATAACCAGAAGCGCCGAGAAATAGTAAACCCTTCGCCAGAGCTGCATCCCTTCCTAAGTTAAAACCTAAAGCCAGTAATTTGAACTTCGTTCCGCTTCTCAACTCCCTTCCGCCACTCCTCAAGCTCCTTCTTCTGCTTGTACGATGCTTCTTGTGCCACCGCAAGCTTAGCGGTGTCACGTTCCCGGATCTCTTCCCAATCATCTCCATACATCTTCTTGTACAGTTCTACGGTACCCTTTTCCGTGTTCGAGTTCCATACTTCCAGAGCCTTCAGCTTTTGATTGAAAAGCCAACTATGGTTGTTCCCAAAGTCCTCCTTTATTCTCTTGACTTTTGAACTTGCTTCGGCTTCCAATTCAGCATGACGAGCCTTTCGCTTCTTCTCGTCTGCCTCTTTGCTACGTGCCTTGTCTGCGAGGTAACGCAAGCTGTGACTGAGATTCCGAACCTCTTCTGGGACGGGATTGGCATCGAGAGGTGGGGCGGTGAAGAAAATGACCTTGCCATATTCATCGGTTTGAAACTGGCTTCGAATCTCAGCAGGAATGGCGGCGTTGGCTTGGTCGGGAAGAGTGTAGACTTCAACAGCACGAGGAGGGTTATATTGGTTCGTGCTGCTGGTATGGGCGGCTTGTGGCGGCGCTACCGTGCGAACAGGGGCGGCGGCACCGCTACTCTGATAGAGGTTATAGGCGTTGAGAGAGCTTGTATGTTGGAGGCCAGGTGTTGTGGCTGTGTTGTATTGATTGTAAGTATGCTGAGGTGGGTAGCCAGGGGTCTGTGCTAAAGCTGCATGAGAAGCAGAACTTTGAGAGCCGTATGACGTTTGCTGGGCTAAAGGTGCGGGCGATGGAGATGGGCGTGGAGCGGCAAATTGATGACCATACGCAGTTTGGGCCGGGGTTTGATTTGCCATGGGAGAAGCCAGGGGTACGCTCGTGCGTGTACCAGACATTGCTACGTCTCCTTGGGAATCGTATTGAGGTCGATCACTGGTGAGGGAGCGACGAACAGGTTCTGGAGATGGCTGAGGAGAGGGAGTCGGTTCTGGCGGTGGAGAGTCCTTGGTTGACTGTCAATAATTCAATTCGCATAAATTGTGCAATGGGGATTCAACTTACATTGGTTTCTCGAGGCCGCCTATGAACAGCTCCTACAATTGGGGGCGCATTTGGAACTCCCCAAGTCGGCTTTGGGACCGGGTCATCCTCCTTAGCATCCTCGCGCAATAAGTGCTTGATCGGACTTGGAACCTTCTTCATCTTTCTCGGAACATCAAACAGGTCCATCTCATAATCCTTATCTCTCACTTCGTCTGGTAAGCAGCTAGCCCAAGTCTTAATCTTATTTAGCTTGTGCTTTTCTTCGTTGTATCGAGCTTCGCAAACGTAGACCTCCTTGTCTGCGGGGAAACCACGCGGACGACCTTTGTTGTATCGAGTAAAGAACATGACAAAACAACGATCAACTACCTCCTCAATCTTGTGGTCCCGGTATTGGCCAGTCTTGACGACTTCATTTTCAAAGAAGAACTTCTCGTAGCGATGGACAGTCTGTTCCGGCCTGTAATACCAAACAGCATTGATCCACTTTTGACCAGTAGGATCCTGCCATGTCCTGTATACCTGGGCGACGATGGGCTTGGTCACATCATTAGGATTGGACAGGTGGACCCAATCGCCCACCTTCCAAATCTCACCATTGTACAAGATTTCCGGCAAAGGGAGTCTACCATCCTCATCGGCAAAATCGCTATCCGGCTTTTTCTTCTCCTGGTCGGCAATTATCTTGGCTTCTTTCTGTAAATCGGCGGCGTCGCGGTATACCTGACTGTCTTCAAGATTGTACGACTTGGCGTTATCAAACATGAGATCCAGGTCCTTGAGTACCTGGTCTATGGACTGATACTTCTTCCTCTTAGCCTTTCTCTTTATCAAATCCATTGCAATTGGATTCTTGATTTCTTGGTAATACTCTGGCATCACGGACTTGTCGGGCATCTTCTCGAAATGCAGAATCTTGAGGTCACCGCCTGGATTTTTGAACTTTCTCAAGCCCTTCAACAGTGTGTTAATTCGAGCCTCCATAGGGGTGTGGACCTTAGGAGGTCTTCCTCGCTTCTTTTGTGCTTCGGGGTCGTCTTTGCCGCCATCATCAGCTTTCCCATCACGCTTGTTAGCAGCAGAAGACCGCCGGCCTCTCTTACGGCCTCGGCGTGGGCGGTCATCATCCGTGTCATCATCTTCTTCATCCTCCTCCTCTTCGTCTTCGTCGTCCTCGGGTTCCGCTTCTGCTTCCTCTTCTTCGGGCTCAGGTGGTGGTGAAGGGTCAGCTGGGGGGATCTCCCCTAGATCTGGAAGTTGCGCCTCCTCCTCGGTCAAGACCTTTTGTTCTACAAGCTTCTTCAGCTCCCCCTTGAAGAGAGCCTCGAGCGCAACGGCATCTTGGTATACTTCGGATGAAGGGCGGTTATAGACCATAGCATTGTGGCATATCAGGGCGAAGTCTCGAATGAAGTCCGTATATTTTCGGTATTGTTTCTTCAGTATTTTTTGCTGCAACCAATTTTAGTATCGTATGACATCGCATCTGCTCGCATGATCCACATACCCTAATTGTACTGAATGCGATCGGCTCCTTGATAATCTCGAAATATGCGGGGAAGTTTCTCTTGTTGAGCATGCGTTGGAATGCGAGAGCGATATCGTGGCCGCTGCAAGCAATTAGTACTCATTTGCTCTACGAACAAAAGCCCCTGTCAAATAGTGAATGACATACTCTTCATCACGGTATTCAGTTAAGCGCCTCAGAATACCATCCAGCAGCTCTAATTGTTGTTTCGAGAGGTTTGTTGGACCTGGTTCGGTCGCTACTGTGACTGTCGCATTGGCTTCACCACCCGCATTTTCTTCTGCCTTTACTTCAACCGTGGTCTCGTCTGGAGCTGGTTCCGCGGACGACATCTTGAGAGAGTTGTGTATGTTTTACATTAGTTGTATTCGTTGGCTTTGCGGTTTACTTGCATGAAGGAGTTGTCGCGACTGGGAGGTTCAACGCGATTTAAGGTTTTGCGCTAGCCGTATTGGTAAATATTTCACATGATGTCCGTTTTGGGAAATGGCAGCCCAACTACTTGCATTTTTTTGGAATCTTTTACGCAAGTGTATAAGCCTGTTTACCCGATCTTGATCATGCTGAATTGCCGGATTTGTGGATGACATACAAGTCCCAGCCTATCACCATGATGTGGTAAACCACTACCGTTTACCTCGCCCCGCCAAGAACTTCAACCCCCACCACCCCTCCAAGTTCCAACAACCCGCCTCCGAGTCCCTCTTCACCATGCGTACTCGACTTAGAGGCCCCGGGGGCACATCTACTCTCACTCTCCCAGACGATGCCACAGTTGGTGACTTACTCACTCTAATCACCGAAAAGACCTCTGTTGCCAAGTTCGACATAAAATATGGCTATCCACCTCAACCGCTGCTGCTGGAGCAGTACGAGAACTCGCAAGCTCTAAGCCAGCTAGGCGTGAAGCTGGATGGAGAGCAGCTCATTATTAGCCCGAAAGATGACCCATCGTCAAAACCAGTAAGCCAGCCGGTCGCTGCTGAAACAGCGAACAAAGAGCAGGAGAAGAGCAGGAAGCTGCCAGTAGAAAGCAGCAACTTCTCTTTCACCAACGTGCCCGGGTTCGAGCAGCCTGAAAAGAAGCAGAAGAAACCTGTTGCGCTCCAGAGAGCCAAAACCATGGAAGGAGACGTCCCAGAATTACCACTGCCGGAAAGAGGGGCTACACTCGGTGCGTTGCTCAGGGCATCTGGCTTCATGAACCTCTACTGACCCCAAGACACAGTCCTACGAGTAATGCCCGACGACAACTCCTGCCTCTTCCGCGCCTTCGGAACAGCCGTCCTCCCCGGCGACGACAAATCCATGCCCGAACTACGCTCCCTCGTCGCAAGCGCGATCCAAGCCTCGCCCGACATCTACACCAAGGTCGTCCTCGAGCAGTCGCCCGACGAATACTGCCGCTGGATCCAGACCCCCGATGCCTGGGGCGGCGCCATCGAGATGGGCATCCTGTCCAAACACTTCGAGGTCGAGATCTGCAGCATCGACGTGCAGTCTCTGCGCATCGACAAGTTCAACGAGGGAGCTAGCACGCGTTGCATATTGGTCTATTCGGGTATCCACTACGATACCATTGTGCAGAGTCCCTCTGAGCCTCCTCATACGAAAGCCAATAACCCTCCGGATTTCGATAAGAGGATTTGGGATGACGACGATGATGAGATATTGATTTTGGCGCAGGAGTTGTGCAAGAAGCTACAAGATAGACATTATTATACAGATACTGGGGGCATGGCTATTAAATGTGGTGTGTGTGGGGTGGTCGTTTATGGGGAAGGACAAGCTGGTGGGCACGCTACGCAGACGGGGCATTATGATATGGCTGAAGTGGTTACATGAATACCGAGATTATGATTATGAACAAAAGTTTTGTTGTGTCTGTATTGCATTTCTGTTGACGAGCCCTTTCTTGTAGTGAGACGCTAGTCTTGCTGGGATTATTCCCCCCTATTTATGCAAATTATTCCCAAGCGAGGATGTATTTATTTTTGTTCAGGAGGCGCAAGACAAAGAGTCTTGAAGCTCAGAAATATACCGTGCTTTAGGGCAATTGCTGCTATATCCCTCGAAATCCATCTCTTCTTACTTGCATTTAGTTCTCACATATCATCAGGAGATCAATATGCTGGATCTAGTTTTTGAAATTGTCAACACGGCTACAGACCGGAGGTTAAATATGTACAGAGAAAGGCACCAAAATCGATCCACGTAAGTTAGACAGCTACACTTCCAAAAAGATCACACAATGAAGTGTACTTGGCATAGTTTTTGGTTTCATAATATTTACCCGCGCTATTCGTTTTTCCATGAGCCTATGTACAATGTCAAGCGGATTGTACGTCTCCTCCTTCGTTATTTAACCAGAGGGACAGTTACCAAGGAAACCCCAGTACTGCTCGGCGGAGAATTGCGCAGCCGAGTTCGTCTTCCACAAGTCGTTGAATACAGTGAAAAGAATGACACCGCTCGGCTTCGATGCGAACGCGGTCTTGATAGAAGATAGAGCGGCGGCTTGGTTCGAGGGCGAAGGTACGGCCTTGTTGTTCGTCTCGCCTTGCCATGGCCAGCCTGTCTCTGTGATGACGATTTCTTGGTTCTTGTTTGCGAGCACAGCCTGCAGTTCCGAGATTGACTGCGTGAGAAAAGAACCCGAGTCTTCGGCCGCAGTGTTACCATCAAAGAAGGGGTGGGAGTTGACAGCGCAGTAGTCGGAGTTGTCGCAGAGGGAGGGGTTTGCCTTGGTGGCGATGAGCGTATCGACGGTGACAACCTTGCCGGTATATCCTGCAGCCTTCAAGAGGCCTCGGGCAGTGTTGATGGCTGCAACGACAGTGGCTGCGGAAGCGGTACCTGCATTGACAAGTTCGTTTCCAACAGAGATTGTATCAAACAAACTCCAATCGCCGTTGGCAGCTGAAACGATAGTTGCAATTTCCGTATTGAGGGTGGCAAGATCAAAGATACCGGCGAACAATTTCAAACCCTTGGACTTGGCGGCCGAGAGAACGGTGGCAACCTGGTTGCAGTCGGTTCCGTAAGTTCGGACGAGCGAGTATCCACTTCCAATCTTGGCAAAATCGGTGTTGACTTGGTCCTGGGTCTTGCAAGAGTTGTCGGAGTTATATGGCGAGTACGAGAATCCATAACCACTGGCCTCTGAAGACGAAGAGGCAGATGGAGCAGGCGAGCTGGTTTGGGCAGGGGCAGCTGAACTGCTGGCGACCGGGGAAGAAGCAACTGGCGCACTGTATGCGACAGAGTCACTTGAGCTTGAAGGCTTAGCCACGTTTTCGGGTTGCACGGCCACAGAGATTGGAGTCACTGAAAGGGCAGGTGCAACCACTGGGGTGGATGTAGGAGTAGCTGAAGTTACAGGAGCGTCTGCAGGGTATGAAGTTGTAGTTGTTGCAGGTGTGCCGTCCTGATTCACATACACGATGACTTCAGGCTCTTCAGAAGGCTGAGCGTAGTCAGTCTCGACCACAGTGACTACTACATCCCTCTTCTCATGGTGATGAGCATGACGACGAAGTGCCTCTGTAAGATGATTAGAATTATGGGTAAGGGATAAATGATCTAAACTTACTGAACGGATGGGCCGAGGCCAGTTGAAGAAAAGAGACGGCCGCGACGGCAATAGTAGTGGTCTTCATGTTGATAGAAGGTTGGGAAATTTAGGTAAAACGCGTGTTTGTTGTCTGATCCGGCCAGCGGTTGTCAGTAGTGAATGAGTAGTGAATGAGTGTTGGTAGAAAGTGTAAATATGAAATAAGGGTGGAATGGATCTACAGCTCGGGTGAGGAGGGAGCCAGATATATGTGAAGATGTCTCAGGAAAGGAATGTGGCTATCAACAAATGAAGCTTTGGAGAACAAGAGAATCTTTGAAGTACCTTTATGCGACCTTTGTGCAACCTTTGTGTTTCGAAGCCAGCGAATAGAACAAAGATCGAGTGGAAGGAGCGATTGTACACGAGGGAACTTGAAAGGAATGGACGCAAGTTGCAGTTGGCAGTTGGCAGTTGGCAGTTGCAGTTGCAAAGATTATGAGATAGGTAGGGTAGAATGAAGAATGAGTGATCCAATCTACGAGTACAGATGTGAGGAGTAGGAGCAAGAGTAGTAGGAGCGAGTGTAGAAGAAGGAGTGTAGGCAAATGAGTGTTATCGATAGGTCCGCCGGGAAAGATCGATCTAGGAATTTGGAGTCGTCAAGACTGTGGGTGGGTGGTAGGAGTGGAGTGGAGTGGAGTAGAGTCATGAAGTTTGTGTCAGGTTGTGGAGAGTGGAAGAAGATCGATCTGGAGGGAGGGGAGGGGAGGGGAGGCCACATCCAGCCACGGCCATACGGCCACGGCATATTGCCGTGCTATGCCGTGCATGCCACGCGCTGTGCATTTCCGCTCGGCAGTGAATTGCAGTCCCGGTACCACTATGGAATTGGAACAAACACAAACTCGACAGGGGGTAAGAGGGGCAGAATGTGTGAATTCTAGCAACCTACGCGGACCTAGGTACCTGTACTATGAAGTTGTCTCCGTTGTCTCCCATAGAAACCATGCCTGTTAGCTGTAGGCGGTGCTGTTTGCCTACCTCAAGAGAGAATAGTCGCTATAGTGTATTTCTACTTCTATCGTTAGTCAAATTGAGTAATTTATTCTTCTTCCGGTATCTACGCCACAAACACTTCAGCAGTGTGTCAGTGTACCTCATATATAGCATATTCATATTAGCGTGTTCCGGAGCATTCATCATTTTCAACTACCCAGGGAGGTATCACAAGACACAGTACCTTTCCCAAGACGTTATATAAGGTCTGCAACTTGTGCTGCTGTACGCTGATGCGCGACGGGAACCCACGTTTGGCCATCGTGGTCAACAACATACCCAGAGGAAATCCTCTACCATTAGTCCTAGTCCAGTCCATCATTTCATCAGAAGTGATGGGTGGACTGGACGCGTGGCAGACTGAAGTCCCCGTCTCTGAGGTTGAAGACATGAGATGAGATGAGGTTAGTGATACCCCACTTCACTTGCATCGGCATTGGATGGCTTGCAGTAACTCACAAGTTTTCAGGCTAAACGCACTGCTTCGTCCCCTTATTGGTTGGGTGTATACAGGTACTGGTACTATACACGGGCTTCATCTGTAGCACTTGTTCCTGAATCTCTGATGGTACGGTACCTACAGTAGCGGCCATCAACTAGCACCAGCCACGGGAGTAACACGTCCCGTATTTATGACCATGTCCATGCAGCGAAGCGCAGCTACCAGAACTTTAAAAATGAGCTTATTGATCCTTCCGACGAACCGAACCTCTTCTCACATTCCAGTTATCATCTCTCTTACAATGCATTCATGGCGTGTCTCAACCCATCGAGTTGAGTCAAAAGAACTCAAACGAGAGTATTCGTTACCTACGGCATCTATGGAGTAACATAGAGCACTAGGAGACCGAGACGCGTGCCCAGGCGGACGTTGTGTGATGTGAGCTGAGCCTATCTAGTGTTTTGATAGCGGTATCTCACTGTAGCTAGTCTGCTACAGTACAACGCGTACATAAATCTCCACTCAGTTTCTCATTACAGCCCTTGAGATATCCAGTTGGCTCAAGTTGTTACCATAGTAGTACAACACAACAGTACACCACGTTGAAGAATGGGGCCGGTAATGTGGAACATGCTTCGAAATGCCGTTACAAGTTGTATTGTGTTAACTCGCTGCCCTGGTCCTCTGGAATTACATGGACCGGGAGGATCAGGAAGATCGCGTCCCAGTCTGTCGGTCCCGTCGCCAATCTCAAGACACCCCACTATCAGATTGAGTTGAACAAGCCTATCTCGTATAGCGTTTTGCGGCCTTCTCCACAAAGCCAAATGCTCTTTATGCTAGAGAGACAAAAGCGGCACTCACTATGGTTGACTTTTAATGTCTCACGCCAGCTAGTACACTATAAAGTAGTGCCCCTTTTTTGTCTACCGCAAGCCTTCCCTTTCTTCTTATGTTTGTGGAGACGGCCGTAAAACATTGGGGGTTATAAGTTACAACCGAAGACTTTGAACTTCTGTTCCACAAGAACTCCAGTCTCCATGCATTAGTACATCTGTACAGTACAAACAAACCTCTGCTGGGCCCCAAAGGATCCCGATAAACCTCTGCGAAAAGTCCACACATCATGTTCCATGTTCCAAGCTTACAGGATGTGAGAAATTAGGACCTTCTAATGCGAAGTTCTGCAGGCGAAGGACCGAATTCATTCAGTGACCACCGGAGAACTAGAGGCAGAGTAGGAAATCCGAAAGCAGAAGCTCAACGTCTGTGCCTAATAAGTGAAAGAAGTTACTTTACAGAACATCGAGAACTCCGTATGCTAAGTGTCTGTATACCTATGGACCGACAGTCTTTATTTACCTTTACCGAATGCTACCATAGTCTATAGCGGAGTCAGTGTATCTTGCACAGAACACTGTGCCAGTGTTGCTTTGAGACGCTTCTACGAGGAGGATCTACTTGGTTTCCTTGTTTAAATGTGTAACCTTTGCTAGAATGCATGGCTCGGTTTATTCGGGCTTGTTGTGTCTAACTTGGCTCTTTCCCCAGAAGACCTCTATCCTCATCAATAATCAGCTTACAGTACGAAGGAGCCAAACGTATGTTTCGAAAGACACTAGATCAAGTCATTGTTTGCAAGGCTATCATTTATACAGAATTACACATTAATCGCTTGCCACCTATCCATTCTCCAAACGCCTCATCTAAAATATTACAATCACGAAGCAGCCGGCAGTGCCAACTTACTACTTGTCTTTCTCGTCAAAACTTTCGTGATAGCATGTCTAATCGTAATGCCCGCCTTCTCAATCTCCTTCTTTGAGAGACCGGTCGTGATGCAGATTTTGAGCGCTGGCTGCAGTTTCCACTGCTCATCTTTGCCGTTGGCCCCTGGGGCAACAGGCATACTCTTCAGGCGCGTGATGAGGACACCGTTTGCAAGTGTCTTTGATATATTAGTAATGGTTAAATGGGTGTGTGAAAAGGGGACTTACTTCGTCGACACATTCTTGCAATACTCGCTCTTGCTCTGCAATACTCAGTCGTCTGGAATTAATGACGTCTGATTTCAGAACAAGTAGCATGACAGGGTTCTCAAGTGCGCTTGTGCAATAAACCCAGTCACTGCGAGGATCGAGCTGGGCTCGCATAGTCTTGATGTTCTCTCGGCATTGTACCAGAACTTCAGGGTTTGACTGTAGCATGTTCAGGGTCTCGCTTGCTGTAGTAGCAAGCATAGCAGGTAGAGCGGCTGAGTAGGTGTAGGAAGCAGCGGTGATACGCTGGTGCTCGACAATATCGTTAGTACCAGCACAGAACCCGCCACCAGCGCAAAGAGGTCCAGCAAGTGAACCGATCAGCATATCGACTTGAGAAGCATCCACATTTTGAGCCTCCGTGAGGCCGCGGCCTGTTCTGCCTAGGACACCGAAAGACCATGTCTCGTCGAGCATGAGACGGAACTTATATCGAAGCTTCAACTCAACCTATAGCCCGTTAAAGAAATCCCTCTAGCAGAATCCGCAAGTATCTTACCAGCTTAGGCAGATTGACACCGTCCCCTACTGTCTCCGACAGCCCCTCAGTGACAATAAACCGTCTCGTCAACGGCTTCTTTGCCTGCTCCTTAACCACCTTTTGCAGCACCCTTTCCAAGTCCTCCATATCATTATGCTCATAATACCTGATCGTGCTCCGGCAAATCTGCAAGCCCTTTCTTATAGCATAGTTGACCGCACGATCTGCAACAATCACATCGCCTCTCTTGCAGAATGCCGGGATGACACTGGAAATCGTAGAGAAAGCCTGAGCGTATACAATGCAGCCCTCGGTACCTAGACAAGAAGCAATGTCTGCCTCCGTCTTCATGTGTACATCCTGCGTGCCGTAGAATTGAGGAGGACCGCAAGGTCCTACACCATATGTGCGGAGGGTCTGTATAGCCTTCTCCTTGACCTGCTCATTGCCGACGAAGTTGTAGAAGTTGTAGGATGCGAGGTTCGTTACGGTGCGGCCGTTTGACAGCTTGGTTTTCGGACCTGTCGGACTGTACGATCATCAGCCCATTATGCCCAATACTAGTCTATACAGTACGCACCCGACAATAACAGGAAGCCTCTCAGCATCAGCTTCCTCAAACGCGGTCTGCGGCGCAACCAGAGGCTCAGGAGTCCACTCATCCACGAGGTCGTCAATCTCCTATTCCCCTGTTAATTTCCCATTACCCTCCTCTGCGAAACCAAGACTCACCTCCTCAGACAGCGTCACGAAATTGTTATTGTGAGTCGCATACGACGGCGAGAGCAGGTAGCGCACGAAGAAGATGACCAGAATCAGCTCAATGGCGGAGCGGACGGGGTCGTCTTGGTAGCTGGATTGGATGTACCGGATGAGCATTGCAGAGCCCGGCACTTTCTGGAAGCTGTTGGTGATCTCGTGCATGGAGCGCTCCATGAGCTTTTGGGCGTCCTGTAAATCCATTTTTTCAATGGGCGCGGAGAAGAAGGACATGTTATGAAGGGGAAGGGGCTAAAGGAGTGAAGTGAGGATGTTGGTTTCCTCGATTGTCTGTCGGAGGTTAAAATAAAGGACGAGACTGGCTGAGCTCATTTCGCGTCGGTGTTTGCGATGAGTTCGCCGAGTTGCATACGTAGAGTCATAATTGTATCAATCACACTTCTAACATTATATTTTTAACTCCTACAGTGTCTTACGGCCTTTTCCATAAAAGCCCTATGCTTCTTATGCTGGATGGAGAAAAGCGACACTCAGTATCATTGACTTTCAAATGTCTGTCCCACGCTGACTGGCAGATTGTAAAATAGTGCTACTTTTTCCTACCTATCCTTTGTACTATAGAGAAAGCCGAGAAACACTATTGGAGTTATCAATACAATTCATATTATTAATCTATTAAAAAGTTCAAATATCCGTAAAGATCCCATCTCCAGTGAAGATTTCGTGTCTAAAGTTGTAAAAGTTAACCAAGAACCAAAACCCCAGAGTAGAGTAAGTAGAACTCATAACTTACTCATCCGAAACAACCTGTCACTAGCTTATCACTTGAGATCCGAGAAATTCCATAAAAGCCTCCACTTTCTCTTCCTCATCCGTTATGACAAGCCTAGAAAGGTCGGATTTCATAGTATAAGCTAGCATCAAACTCTATATCTACTTAGTTTTAATCTCGAAAGCAAAATCTAGTAGCTTTTCTAGAATCTTAATACCTTAAAATCTATATACCTATATACCTATATACCTATATATTCTAATAGAACTGCGGAATTATGCTTAACTACTACATAGCGCTGTGCGGACTTTGAGATTTACTATACTATGTAGGAGCGTGTAGGAGGCAGGGCAGGCTTAGAGAAGATATTCTTATTAGCTGGAGCATTTATAGCAAGATTTGTCCGACGTTAATTTTAGTTGGCCTAGTTCATCTCGTGGTAGATATGGATATGGATTTGGATATTAATACCCGTTAAAAATGTGTCATGCGGAGTAGGACATTTTGAGTGGTTGGAGTTGGAGGTAAGGGGCAGTAAATCACGAGGGAACTGATTGGACTATCGGTTTACCTGTGGCCATCGAGGTATCATGTTGATGTGTGAAATCTTGTATTGTGATCATGCTGCATCACACAATACAGCCGTGGCTTCGTCATGCAACTAGAGCAGATATGTAGTTCGTTACAAGAACGTTTGTAGGAAAAGGAAAAAGGGAAAAACAGTTGTCTAAGCCGTGTACCATGCAAACACCGAGGACTATTACTTAACGACACCCATGAGCACCCATCAAACCAAAATATCATTGTAATGTACCATCCCCATTCCATCTATCATACAGCCAATAAAGCTATTTTACTCGAATCCACCTCAATACAGCTTAACTCTAGCACCCGAGCCAAAGCCTGTGCCTGAGCTTGCTGTCTTTGCTGCTGTGGCACCGGCACCGCTCTTAGCTCCGGTTCCCGTCTCGGTTCGGTTGCGTGTATCGTTGTTCTTGAGGGCTGGCTGGTAGAGATTCATGGGAATGCTGCTAGTCAAGCTGTCCGAGAGTAAAGACTTGCCAGCAACGATGGGGCCTATAACCAACGCCAGGAAGACGACGAAAAGAACAAAGTACAAGATGGCGTATCTCCAAACACGTCTCCTTCGTAGCTTGGATTGCTTCATCGAGTATATGGGTGGTCGGATTTGTCGACTAGATAATTCAGTCAGTGGGCGTCAACAGCATTTCATAGATCGGAGTAAATACCTCGGGCGGAGCCAGAAGAGCATCACAGAGTGAGCCTTGTCGACTTGAGGAATTAAGATGATTGGTAAGAAAATGAAAAGGATGACATGGCCAAGCACAAAGTCACCAGCAAACATTCCAAGTTCTGTGATCTTGCAGAGGAACTCTCGAGCTGGTTGCGACACAGAGTGCCATCCCATAGAGTACCATTTACCAGTCCAGAAGGCGATATTGGAAGTGTCGGTCTTCATTTCTCTGGTTAAGGCAAGTGAAATGATGAGCTTGTAGACGAATCTCTGAATGGCGATAGCGCAAATCATTCCCAGTAAAGTTTTTGAGAAGATAAAGCCTTCCAAGAAAAACATGACTTCAAAAACGACTAGGGTCATGATGACAGCGATACAGTGGGCAATAGCAGCAAGAACAGAACCGAATTTCTTGCAGCACATGCTGAGAACTGGACCCATGCAACAAGCCATACCAAACATTGCCGCTAGTACACCAGCGTTGACAGCGACAGGAGCCAGGGCAACAACAGCGACGCGAATGAGGGAGCTTGTTGGTGCAATAGTTGCTGACGGATTTAGTTCTTGGGTGACACCGACCTGGGAGTTTATGAACAAATATGGGATCAATGTCACCGCAACCATCAGTATTGGTGCGATAATTTCGCCGAAGAATAAGTTGATAAATGATGCTCGGGGCACGTCACCAGACATCTTGGAGGAGGGATCTCCCAGAATCTTGCGCTTGTAACCTGTAATCCTAGTACGAGAGAGACGGCAGAAAGCAATCCAGGATGAGGCGTGCGATCGCGAGTTTCCACGGGACAGCCATCTCAAGAAGTCGCGGTAATCGATGAAGAAATCGTTCCAAGCAAACTGGTGGGGATTGTAGAGGAAAGGGGATGTGCACATGGCGACCATGGTGATCCAGAAGTAAATCAAGGCTGGCTGCCAAACCGTAATGGTTGCAAACAGCAGCATCATGACGGCGCGGGCACCCATATAAATGGCAGGTCCGGCAAATCGTGAGTAGAGAATTCCAAATGGGATACGGGCAGTTGCAAAACCACGACCTGTTCCGATATATCTAGCACCTCCGAAAGACAAATCCATTTGGACAGCATTGGCGTAAATTTGACAAACGAACACCTCGAAGAAAGGCGAGAGAGAGCAAAACTGCTTTCCAAGACGGGTAGCAGCACGCCAGAATCCACGCTCCGTCAACTCTTGTACCACGAGGGGCAGGAAAGAGATGAAGAAAACGATGAAAATGGAGATAATACAACGGTACACCCAATTGAGAATGGGAGTAAGGTTGGCGCAACCTGTAGGGAACAAGGGATCCGTGATTGGCACATTGACGTTGTACTTGCAAAGAATCGTCTGGTTGCGGAGGGCTCCCAGGTTGATCAAGCATATCATGAACATCTGCACAGAAAACATGATGAACATGTTGTTCAGATGGAAACCGGGATGTGCGTAGTAGAACGACAAGAAACGATCGAGAGGAAGTTGAGTGCCAAGGTAGTAGTACTCCCGAGAGAGCATTTGTTCACCCATACCAGTTCCAATCTTAGTCGTGAAGTTCAAAATGGACCCAAATCCAAGATCACGACCCTTACCACATTGGTAGTATTCACAATGCTTTATACGACCACCACGGAGAAGAGCAGTCATACCAGCGTAAATATCCTCGTTCAGATGTAGACCTTTCTGAGCCTTGGAAACACCACCGCGGGTAGTCATGAAAATACCATTCAGGAAATCAGGATGACCATAATGGAGCTTGCCACCAATGGATGCAAGTGTACGAGCGAAGAGAGTACCGAATGTTTGTTCCTTTCCAGCGGCGACATCACCAAGGATACCAATGTTCTCGGAGAAAATGTATTCACGAGCTCCAAGAATAGCTACGGGGTTGGTCTTTGGGTTGTCAACACCAGGAGTGTAAGGCGAAACATTGTCGGTGGTCATTTCCTCAAACTCGGCTAGAACAGATCGAATCTTGAGACATTCCTCGAGGTAGTTGTCCTGGTTGGCATCGATGAGTTGGATGTATTCTCCGCGGTAAAAGATGATTGCATGGTTCTGGTTGTCGGACTTTCCGTCACCAAGGATAGGGTTACCAGACAACTGGACACGGAACTTGGGTCGACGCATGCCGTTCTCCATGATCTCGGAATGACCATCGATCAGGGCTGAATACAAGCGCGGCTCTTCTCCTTCAACCAGTGGGGCTTCTTCATCAAGGTAAGCAATTTGAAGGTCGGGGTACGCACGGAGCAAGAACTCGGTGTTCTCCATCTCCTCTTTCTTGAACTTGGCATAACGTTGCATGGAAACGACAAGCTTGAACTTGCGGCGAGCCATACGTTCGAGCTCGCGTTCGAGCTTGTCAGAATTGCCACCAAACATTTGGACGACCTCGGGATTCTCTACACGGTACAGAAGCTTGATCGCTCGGCTGTAGTTCATGAAACCAGAAATGGTACGGTAAAGAGTCTGGGAGCGGAGAGATGCCCAAATACGCGTACGGAGAGTGTATTCGGGAGCGGCGGACTTGAAACCGATGCAGTAAAAGGGAAGGTCATCAATCTTGCTCTTCGCAGTATCCTTCTCGCCCTTCTCGTAATCACCGTTGAATTGGGAAGTTTCATCAGCAAGGATTTTGGTGTCCTTGACAAAGCAATCCCATTCGTGAGGGTGAAGCTGTTTCAGGTACTCGAGGAGAGTGACACGAGAGTACGGCTCGTCCTCACGGATGATCTCACGAAGTGACAGAAGAATCTTTTCACTGTAGTGAGGAATCATGACAGTAAAGGTAGGCATGTTGTCAACAGGAAGTGGCTCTGGAATTGGTGTTGAAAGAGACTGGGCGAAGAATGATATGCGACGCTCTGCCTCGCTTTGGCTTGGGAAGAATTCCGTCTTAAAAGAGTGATCTTCTTGAGACACGAAGAAAGTTGGCGCTCTCAGAGTTCGCTTTCCCTCCTGCTCAGAAGGAACTTGGTGGTAAAGAAGCTTCTGAACGTGATCAATGGCAAGTAAATGCTCGCGGTACATAGAGATGACAATGGCGTTCCAGATCTGGGATATAAGCACCTTTGGCTTGTACTTGATCTCCATGTCGGTGGTTGCGAGGACCTTGGAGTAGATACGCTTTGGCAGACGCGAGAAGATATTTCTCCAGGGTGTCCAGATAGAAACACCGAGGTAGAAGGACCGAGCGACGGAATAGACAGTGTTCAAGATAATGTACCACAAGAAGGTGTCGAGGAAGAACAAGCATAGATCCGTGATGAACATCAAACCCAGCAGAATCTTGGGCTGATACGGGCAAAGGTATTGCAAGAGAATCTTGTCTCCTTGGCAGGTCGAAATCTTCATCGTCGACAGATATCGAATAGGATCACGGAAAGACAGCGTCAAGAAAACGTACGATTCTCCCAACTTGGCAGCGAAGACGCAAACCCAGAGACCATACGACATCCACATATCATTACCAGTCAGGCGGGGAAAACTGGCAGTGAAGGTTTGACTTGCGACGTATTGTCTCGAGTTCTTGGTCAGGTAACTTCCAAACAAGCCACCAATCGGCATGACAGCAAAGAAGAAGAATGTAATCACGGCAATTATGAACTGCACGATAGCCAGGGTCAATGCCAACTTTGTCTTCTGCGTGTCTGGGACGATGAAGATGTAGACACTAGGAGCGACGTTGAGAGCCATGACACCGAGGAGGAAAAACAGTCTCTTCGTAAGATGTTGAGCACCAGCCCAGTTGCGAGGCACGTACATCCATTCGGCGATTGTAGCCAAAATCATGATAAGAGTAGCGACGGTGCCACCTAAGGCAACGACGGACCATTGAGCAGAAGCAGGAGCAAGGTTATTCCTCTCTTGTTCGTAGTGTTTGACCAAAAGAGTAGGCGAGTTCTTGGCGGTGAAGAACCAGAAAAAGGTGATGTGGATGACCCAGATGCGGTTGAAGTTAATCAACATGTGGCCCCAGGATCGAGTTTCGCGGTAGGTCTTGAAAAATACCTTGTTCCAGTTAACCTCCTTCAGCTTCACGTAACGTTCCGCTGGTGGGAAATCAACTATTCGAGTCTTGTCCTCCATGACAATGAGTTCGATGCCCTCAGGGTACCAGAAGAGCTGATTACAATCGTCGTAACCAATAATTTTATTATGATCTCTCTCGCGGCGAACGTACTTGCCTTCGTCAATCTCATAACCTTGGTCTCGGCAGTATTGGTATAGAGGTGTGATGACCTCGTTCAAGAACGTGGACTCCTCCACAGGTTCTACCAAATTCTGGCAGGCTGGGGAGTTGAGGTAATCGTCTGCACACTTGAAAATGAAGCAGAGACATTCTGGCATGAAGCGGACCTGGTTGGCTTCACCCCAACAGAGAAGGTAAAGGGCGATCTGGCGTGTCCGGTCGTGCTGTGACATCCGGTTCATCCGTGTTTTCCATCGGTACTCGGCCGCTTCAAGACTGTTGTCGCCTTCTAGCTGCTCCAAAGTTGAGGCTTCGTCCTTAGGGTCGATGTCTGCCTTCTTCTTGGCAGCTCGACGAGCTTTGCGAGTTCGACGACTACCCTTGCCGAGCTTCATGTTGGCAAATCCTACCGCGTCATCGAGGTCAAGATGGGCAGCGAAATACCATTTTCGGTAGTTGGCGTTATCACCCCCAATGTAATCGGCATGGAGCGAAAGGAGTGCTTGATTGGGAGTCATGCGCGAGGCACGGGAGTCAAGCAGTGTCATCAAATGATCATACATGTTACGCATGCTGTCACGCTGGAAACCAAACTTTGCGGTGAGATCCAAAAAGATGTCTTCGATTTCCTCTTTCGACAAGGGGATCTGGGCATCCGAGGTCCAGGCTGGGTAGGGCTCCCGAGAACGTTGGCCGGCTGGGAGGACATTGTTGTAGTCCATTCCATAATTTGGAGTGGAGGCTCCGGACGATCGGTTTCCTCCATAGGAGACTTGGGAGGATGGAGGTCTGTACCCACGTCCACCTGTCTGGCTCTCGTTGTAGCTATTGTACCGCTCATCGCCGCGTCCGTAGTAATCCATGTCCGTGGCTCGGGCCATGTCAGATCGCATGGTGAAATCGCTGAAGGTCTCGGAGTCCTCTTCGGAATCGCCTCGGCGCTTGGGTTGTTGCTGACCCGCAGCAGGCGCTCCATGGTCGTCATATTGATTGTCATTGTAGTACTCGTCTTGGTATTGACCACCGTGTGCGGCACCACCTTCCTGGCCCTCGTAATACCCACCCTCGTGTTGGTAAGGGTTATTGGCATCTGCGTTGTAGTATCCGCTGCTCAATGGTTAGTTGTGTATTCAATTTATGACAATATTGTTTGAGAGATAAGAACACGCACGATTCATCATAGTATCCATCACCACCTTGCTGGTGATGTCCTTGGTCTGCGTAGGCACCGTGTTCATCATAATAAGCTTGTCCATGGTCATCTTGATAGTAGGAATCCGTGTTCCCCTGTTGATGTTGGCCGTAGCCTTCATCGTAATGGCCCGCCGGTTGTCCCGACATGATTGCGTGTAAGAAGTACCACCTGGAGAGATATTGAATTAGCAATCCGCGGCGTGTCTGACTTGAGGTGTAATCGTTGTAGGGAAAAGCCTCACCTCGAACTGAGTCGAGGCGAAGAAGAGGTGCAGAAAGGAGACGGGAGAGGAGTGCCACTCACTATTAGGTGCACATTGGAAGTAGAGCAATGAGATTCAATGTGCTATCGTTGCAGGAGAAGCTGTGGAGCCAGATTCTGACGACGACGGAAAAAGATGTTGATGCTGGGCCCAGGTGCGACCGTTGACACGGAAATTATGGCGAAGTTTTAAGGTTTAACGAACGGGAGCTCCTTCCGTAGAGATTGCGAAAGAAGGAGGAAGGAAGCTTTTATCGTGAAGACGATTCGTAGATGGAAAGAACGAGTTGGTTTGTTATCCAGAAGTTGGGTGGTTGTGGTGGCTGGTGTTGCGGTTGCAGTGGAAACGGCCCTAGAAAATTACGAAGCACAAGCACCCTCGCGTCCCTCCAAAAATAACAACGTGGTCTGGTATGTATCAGAGAACGAGTGAATTAAAGCGTCTGAACACACGCAAACAACAACGAAGAACAAACCAGCACTCAGGACTACTTTCGAGGTCCAGGTTGCTGCAGATGTCCGGATGATGAGATGGTGAGATGGGATATGAAATGGAAAGAGGGAGAGATTCAGGTCAGGACAGGACAGGACAGGACAGGATTCGGGAATGGGGGGGCGTTTTTCACTGGTGGAGCAGATCGTACTGAAATCTAGTTTAGGGGGGGGATGGAACTTGGCTGTGCTGGAGAATGGAGGGCTCAAAGAGGTATAGCCTACGGCAGCAGTGCGTATAGAATCAAGAAAGCATCCAGGATAGACCCCAATGGACCTCATGGTTGGCTGATACTGGGGCTCGCTCAGGGGCACAGAGCCCACTGGCCATTGCATTGCGTACGAGAGGGTATTCAAGACCTGGGGGCTGGGCCTGGCTGGCTTACGGAGTAGGGCATCGAGAAGCAGGGGTATATCTGCGCCCAGCATCCAATAATGCAAAAATTAAAACCGCCATCCAAAATGTTTCCATGATGATCATTAGAAGTAAATTACATACGGTAATCATTATCATAAAACGTAGCTTCTATCCTCTGTACGGAGTAAATGACTTTCCTCTACAGCTAGTCTTTGGGTCCGAAGCCTTCTAGTTCCGCAATATCAATATCAACAGCAATCTCTCGGTTTTAGACTTTGAATACAATCGGCAATTGCATTGTTCAACACGGGTCTCGTCCTCAATCCCTCAATATGTATGCCCCTTAGGAATGCGTCTGTGATTGGTTTTGCATTGGAAGCTTCTCTTCAAGCCACCAGAGCCTGGGTGCCTTTAATAATCAGATGTGGATAAATCCGAGGCGGGCCAGGTAATGCTCTGGAGAATAAGAGAAAGGATAAGAGAAAAGACTTCGTACTCCGTACCTCCGTACAATAATGGCATATCGACCGTTGCCATCCCACTTCAAATACGAATAGAAGGTCACCCCTCCGCCACTGTCACCCCTATTTCGTGGGTGGCGCGAATACCGACTTGTGCTGTCAGACCAACCAGAATTGGAGGCGACGTAACGGAGGCAAAATGATAGACACTGAACAGACAAAAGTACAGTACTGGCATCGTAAATTACTTCGAAGTACTTTCCCATACCCTCCCGCGCGACCCATAGAGTCCTGAGAGTCATAATCGACTGGTTCATAGTACGAAGTAATTAATGCAGAATCCCCGTACCTGTCTAAACCATTCCCGGCCAGATGGCACCAAATATAGATCCACCTAGCAATCATGGCGCGGGGCATTGTGTATCATCGGTTACCCAGAGCAAAGTCTAGCAACGAATCAAGTAGCCAGCCTCAACCTTCAGCCCAGCCAGCATCTCGGGATTTGCGGAAGAAAATCTGTTGCGGATACAGTAGTAGGGAGCGGTTTTAGCCAATCCCCGACACGCCGGCCCGCCTTTTGATTTTTTGTTATGCTCGAAAAAGGGGGCTCTGCCGCTCTGGAGCATGAATAATAGGGGCTGGCTCTGCTTACAGATCACTGGAATAAAATAATTACTAGTAAGTACAGTAGCTGCTCTTGCCCGGTGAACACTTCATCATGATCATGCGTGCCACTTGTTCTTCCACAAAACTCACTTCGTGCTTGTTCTCGAATGATTCGCCCGTTTCAAAGTGCTTTGAGCTTCACCCCGAAGCAGCTGAGCCGCATCTCCCCGCTGTTTGATTCACGTAGGTATGATACACTCGAAGACATGAGGCGACACCAATGCTTCGCTTGGTCATCTCCATACTCATGGGAAGTTGGCCTTGTTCTGGGCTTTTGTTCAGGGGCATTGCGCTGTCTTTCAGGGCCTCCTCTCGCTGTAGAAAGCCTCACCGTGACAAGGTTTTCACGCTGGAGGCTGGAGAAAATACCTAAGAATAAGAGGAGGTCATTCAGACAAGACCTCTTACTGTATGCTCATCAAAGGTAGGTGCCTAAGGTAGGTAGGTACATCATTGGTTTCTCTCTTCCAGAGTTGACTCCCAGAGTTCAGGCGCCGGACGGGAGGCAAAGGCAAATGCACTGGTGGCACATTTCTTCTAGTCTGACGGCACGTGCTGAAGGATCAATTGAGTTGCTCACGCTTGACAAGACAAGATGGTTGCAGTGCGGCTGAGCTGAGGTATTGGGAATAGCATCAAAACTTCTGCCAAGGCCCATTGTTCTCCATTATTCTCCAGCCAAGTCTACGGAGTAAGCAATTGAATTGAAGACGAATGAAACATCCTCAGGGCTGTGGCATGTGAACGCTGGAACTGCCGATAAGGGTCTGAGACTTGCGTGGCCAGCCCACATCATGGTTTCGCACCGCCCAAACATTCAAAACGGCTTTCATGCCATGCGTGTCTTGCCTTGAGACCGACTCCCCTCTTTCCTTCTTCCACTACCTTTTTCTTCTTGCTTGCTAGTCTTGCTTGGTTGTCTTGTGAAATATTTACTCCCTTTGCTTTTGCCATTGTATGAATAGCGACATTTATATACCCTTCTTTCTGCAAACAAACGCTCGTTGGTGTGACAATTAAGACAACCGGTTTGTTCACACAACTTGCTTCTTGCTTGCTGCTTCCTCGCTGCCCTTTCGTTTGGTAGGCGCGACTTTTGAGACGGTATTGTCTTTACCCACCGAAACCAAGATTCTACTCGGCCAACTCTCTTTTGCCGCCAAAAATACGTCGACAGTATTTCGATAATACATACACATATCTGTAATCATGAAGACATTCAGCATTGCTTCCGTCGCTGCAGCCGCACTCAGCGGGGCACTTTTTACTACATCTGTTATCGCAGATCTTCCCCCCATCGTCATCAAGGTCTGCCGGCCCTGCAAACCAACAATCTTTCCAAGATACCTTTTTATTAATTTTTTTGTTTTGAATTCTAGGGATCCCATTTCTTCTACGAAAACGGCACAGAGTTCTTTATTCGAGGTGTAGCTTATCAACAAGACGTCAGTTCGAATGGCACTTCATCCACCGACGGTACCTTTACAGATCCTCTCGCTGATCAGGCTGGCTGTACCCGCGATGTTCCTCTCCTGCAAGAATTGGGTACAAATGTCATTCGTGTTTATGCCATCAATGCTTCTCTTGACCACTCTTTCTGCATGAATCTCCTTCAAGAGAACGGTATCTATCTTCTCCAAGATCTTTCGAACCCCTCGTCTTCCATCAACCGAAATGCACCAGAATGGAACACAGAACTGTTCGCCGATTATGCCGCAGTTGTGGATGCCATGGCAAACTACACCAATGTCCTTGGCTTCTTCGCCGGTAACGAGGTTTCAAATGAGGTCAACAATACTGATGCTAGCGCTTTCGTAAAGGCGGCTGTGCGTGACATGAAGGCCTATATCAAGACCAAGAACTACCGAACTATTGGCGTTGGGTACGCGACCAACGATGACGCTAGCATTCGTACCAACCTCGCCCATTATTTCAACTGCGGTGATGCTGCTGACGCTATCGATTTCTGGGGGTACAATATCTACTCGTGGTGCGGTGATTCTTCATTCACGCAGTCAGGCTATGACCAGAGAACTTTGGAATTTGCCAACTACTCAGTTCCTGCCTTTTTCGCCGAGTATGGATGCAACACCCCCCAGCCACGTCAGTTCACAGAAGTTCAGGCCATCTACGGTCCAAATATGACCGGGGTGTGGTCAGGTGGCATTGTCTACATGTATTTTCAGGAAGCTAATGACTTCGGTAAGACTTCCGTGGCCACTCGGCCTAGAATATTAAACATACCTAGTTACGGTTTTGACTAATACGCGTGTCAGGGCTTGTCTCCGTCTCAGGGAACACCGCTAGCAAACTGCCAGATTTCAGTGCTCTCCAAAAGCAATTGGCATCTGCAACTCCAAGCTCCACTGCTTCTGCAGACTATACTGTCACTAACACTGTTGCCCAAGCTTGTCCAGCAACTGGCAGCTCTTGGGCAGCTGCCAGCGCTCTTCCTCCTATTGCCAATCCAGACGTCTGCAGCTGTATGGTTTCATCTCTTAGCTGTGTTGCCAACAGTGGATTGAGTGGCAACGAAACTTCCAGCTTATTCAGCACTGTCTGCGGCCTAGATTCGAAGGCTTGTAATGGTATCACTCCTAACGCTACGACTGGTGTCTATGGCGCCTACTCCATGTGCTCTGCCTCTCAGAAGCTCTCATTCGCCTTTAATCAATATTACTCCAACCAAAACCAAGCTTCTACCGCTTGTGATTTCAACGGAAACGCCAAAATTCAGTCCGGTAGCCAGAACTCGGACTGCAAGAGCATGGTGAGCGCAGCTGGTTCTGCCGGTACTGGCACTGTTACCAGTTTTCCAACCGGCGCCGCTGCTGTATCCTCAAGCAGCTCTTCAAGTAGCAGCTTATCATCTTCAAGCAAGAAGAGCGAAGCAGGTTCTGTAGTGATTCCTCGGCTTGACATGGCTTTGTTGCAGCTGGGTGCGTACATTTTTGTGACTGGGTTGGCAGGTGCTGGCATGATATTGTTGTAAAATACAATTTTGGTTTCGTCTTGCTTTGCATTGTATAAGGGCGTCTTTGAATATCTGCTCAGATGGAAGAAGTCCAATCGTAGATATGCATTATTCGGCGTTTGCTTTTTCTGGCGTTTTTCTTGACCAGTCCGGAGGTATCCCATAGAGCTTCCACAACTGTATATGATATTTGTGTGGAATTGATAAACATTACATGAATAACATCCGTCCAGTCTGAATGAATCGAAGTGACCATTCGCGGACAGAAAAGGTGGTACTAATTGTCACGCCAAGTACGATGCGTAAACCTCGCTTCCCCTCCCAAGAAATCATGTCTTCACCTGGTAATTACTCCGTAGATTAAAGGTTCCAAGCCGAATGAATATCCCATGAAACAATAATAATTAACCTATAATAAGATGTGCGTGATGCTCTATATCGACCACGGGGGGGTTTATTCATTCCTCTTCAAGGAGAGGGGTGATGGCTGCCACTGGCTCCGATACCTTCAAGGCTAACTTTTGTCTGTAAAACCAGAAATTTTAAACTTGGTAGTCAACAACCGTCCAATCGATTTTAAAAGCCCCCACATCCCCTCTAAGTTGTCCTTTGTTCCTTTGTTCATGGGAGGATTGCGATGTCGATCAAAAAGGGGTCCCCGCTTGTTTACACATGTCCCCATTCTCATCACCCAGCCAACAAAGCCTTGCATATGCCCAAACGTCAAACCTCCGTTTGATTTCCCCATACAATACCGGCATCTCTAACTCCAGGATTATCGACATGGCGAGGCTCGTGATTGAGGACAGCGACGACGACTTTCCGGATCTTGATGAATTGTTATGTGGGAAGGGCGCTAGTACTGGTAGGGTGTCAACAACGGTCAGGGAGACGACAATGTCACGGGATGACGAGGAAGTGGGATGGAAGGGGATGAGTAACGGGAGGGCAGGCAAGAGTGGTGGGGTGGAGATAGATGTTACGACGGCGGTGAAGAAGAAGAGGGTGTTGAAGAGGAGGGATGATAATCCTTTGTTACGACCGTTTGCAAGTACGGCCACCGCGTCTGAGGGTCGGAAAGGAAGAGCTGGGGTTGGGATTAAGACGAGCCGGGCTATTGAAATGGAAATCATGCCTGCGCAAAAACCAAAGAAGAAAGTTGTTACGGGTGTTGACTCTGAGGAGAAGGTAGAGATCAGGACACCGCCGAAGAGGAGGCGTGCTGAAGCGGCTCGAGTTGTTGATCTTCTTGAGTCGGAGGAAGAGAACGGCAGCGGGATTTTGTCAAAGCCAGCGCAGTCGAAGACTCGTACAGTCGATCTTGAGACCGAGGGGGAAGATGATGATATATTGGATTTCATTGTGGATGATTCTATAATTCTAGAGGAAGAGATATCGGACATTGAAATGCCGCCACCGCCAAAGCCGCCTCGATCTGCTAGGCGTCTAGTCAAGGGAAGGAAGCCGGAAAAGGAGGATGAGGAGCTCGAATTAGGTATGAGGAAGTTAAGTATGAAAGAGAACGCTTTCGACAAGATTGATAGGGGTTTTAATGGTAGTGAGGCCTTACCTGGGAGAAGCCTGAAAGTTCTACAGGCGGGCGACACTAAACCAGCAAAGAATGTCCCAAGGCCGAAGAAGAAGATTCCGGAAGCTGGTTCTGACATCGAAGATCCTTTCACGCTCCGGTTGTAAGTAGAGTCATACGTTTTATTTCAATATATACTAATCTCCATCTAGTTCTCCATCAGACAACAAGCCCAGAAAGGTATCCAAAACAACACGCTTTGTAACTCCACCTGGAAGTCCTGAACTGAAGCCCAGGACCTTGGTATCTCCCAAGAAGATTCCACGGATACCAAATACCCCTCATCGGCCCAGTATGGACAACTTCTGGAGTCAGGATGTTGTCAATGATTGGAATGACGAGTACTCGCCTCCGAAGAAGCTACAACCAAAACCCAAGCCACAGCTAGATCAGAATGACAGTCTGTCTAATGGGGCTCTGCTCTATTCCCCGACAAAAAAGAGTCCAGTGAAGCAAGACCGCCAGGCAAAAGATGCCAAGAAAGCCTTTTCCGAAAAGAAGCACGCTCTCGCCGAAACATTCCTGGCAGAACTCGACGACAAAATCACAGACGGCCAGATCTCCAAACTCGCCTCATCAACAGGCGGCATCAAGATAATCTGGAGCAAGAAACTAAACACCACAGCCGGCCGCGCAAACTGGAAACGCGAGACCATTCGCTCCACCACCCTACGTCCAGACGGCAAGCCCGCAGTGCCGACCCAGCGGCACCACGCGGCCATCGAACTCGCGGAGAAAGTCATCGACGACGAGGACCGTCTCTTGAACGTCGTAGCCCACGAGTTCTGCCACCTCGCAAACTTCATGATCTCGAACATGAAAACGAACCCCCACGGCAAAGAATTCAAAGCCTGGGCCGCCAAAGTATCACACCAGTTCCAACACCGCGGCATCGAAGTCACGACAAAGCACAGCTACAGCATCGATTACAAATACGTCTGGGAGTGCGAGAACTGCGGGCTGGAGTTCAAGCGCCATAGTAAGAGTATTGATCCGGCGAAACACCAGTGCGGTGCCTGTAAGAGCAAGCTGGTGCAGACGAAGCCGGTGCCGAGAGGAGGGAACGTGGGGGGTAATGAGTATCAGGTTTTCGTAAAGGAGAATATGAAGATTGTGAAAGAGGCGAATCCGGGGAGTCCGCAGAAGGAGATTATGGGGTTGGTGGGGAAGAGGTATCAGGAGTTTAAAGCGTCGAGGCTGAAGGAGAGTGTTAGTGTTAGTGTGGAGGAATTGGTTGGTAGTAAAGAGGCGACGCCTGAGAGTGATAGTGTGGGTTTGGTGGCACGGAAGTTGGATTTCTTGGATTTGACGAGTCCTTGAATATGTTTGGGTATGTGAGACGTGGATTAGACAGGTTGTGGATTTGACGAGTCCTTGAATGTGTTTGGGTATGCGAAGCGTGAGGTAGATTAGGCAGGTTATAGGGGTTCATCAAACTTGTTGAAAGAAAATGGAGCATGGATACTGGAATATAATGAGGTTCTGGGAACTCTGAAGCTCTGTAATCTTTGTATCTCCGGGAACAGCAGTGTCTATTCCACTTGAAGCTTGTTGACTCTAGGAAATCACTGCACAGTTTATCACGTCTAGCTTTAGAGATCACGACTTCTTGTAAATCTGGTATTCCTGCTAACTACCTGTGGAAAACTAATCCTAACTAGGCCCTATCTATCCATGCCGGTGAAACTATTGTAAGCTCACTACGAATCCCATACACTTCTTCATTCATATCGTCGTAATCCCCAACCCATTTCCCTCCCAATGCTATCCATCCTCCCACTATATCCACCCGTCCATCCAACCTACAACTTAAATCCTCCCCTCCCCTCCCTTCAAACCCAACCCCCCCTAAACCTC